>QKYT01000182.1:163504-191390 GCA_003550305.1 Glomus cerebriforme | reverse complement strand
TTTATATTTATATTACACAACTTTTCGAAAATGGTACTAAAGAAATTATCAATATAGATTCGAAGAAATACGGCAGATCAATTATATTTAGCACTTACTGGATCTGTTGAAGAACCGACTGAAGAATCTTTGGAAGTCGAAGAAATATTAACTAATACTGATTGGTTAGTCTTAATTTAAAATAAGTCAAATAAAAAATAAATATATATATATATATATAATTTTTTTTATCATAATTATATTCTTAAATAGGAATGACCCTATACCACGATTAAAAGAAGCTAGAAATAATTTGTATCCATTATTGGGTATAAAACCACCAGTATCGAAACCTTCAAATTTAAATAATTAAATTCATTATATTGTACTTTATTGTATAGAGTAAAAAAAAATTGATTTATTTATTTATTTATGTTTCCTGCAAATATTATTATTTATTAAAAAAAAATTTTTAAGTTTAATATCAAGAGATGCCATGTAAGATCTTCCCAAGTACAAGTAGATCTTAAATGTAGATCATTGATTTTCAAATTTTCTGCGAGTTAATTGATTATTTAATTCTTTTCGTACATGCGAATTAAAATTAAATTACTTTTACAACTACAACCTAACCTATAAATTATTTTTATAAGAATTTTTTTTTACTTTTTCGCTTTGATAGGGAAGATCACCGAAAATTTACGTCACTAATTCGCTGCGCAAACTTCCCCTTATGGTATCAATTATTGTTTCCAATTATGTTATTTGAAAAATTTAAACTGCGGATAACGGGAATAGAAAGTTTACTGCGTGACTGAAAGGAAAACTTAAAAACCAGTCCGTTGCTGACTAACATTATCACCTACATAAATATACGAGAACATCTATTCTACTGTTTAACTCGGAAACGTTGTTATAACCTCGTTATCATTATTAAACACAGTAAATATAGTGTTCTAAAAAATATCAGTTTTTTTTGTAAAAATATTATCCTTTTCTTTTTTAGTATTTTTTATTATATTTATTATTTTTTATATATATTATCTTTTGAAATTTACAAATGTATAGAGGTTGGCCTTTTACGGGTTGGGGTTTGATAAATATTCCCTCAACGATTCAAAAAAGGTTGCTCAAATTCTTGCTCAAGAAAGCTTTAGGTCAATTTTTAGCTGAAGATATTGATCTTGATCTTGAGGTTCAACTGGGCAAAGGCTTGCTTCACCTAAAAGAATTACAACTCAATGTAGAGGTATTTATTTATTATTATTATTATTATTATTTTTTTTTTGTGTATATATGAATACTTTTGGATTTGCGTATTTATGACATATGTTTCTTATTGGATAGGTATTGAATGATCTTGTTGTAGATTTGCCGGTGGTAATAACGGACGGCAAAATTGGTGGTATCGTCGCCAATATCCCATGGAAAAATATATGGAACTGCGATTGTGTGTTAGAGATACATAATTTACAGATTACTGTCGTTCCTGAACATGCTAAACCAAGAAATGGTAAAAATCGGGAAAAAAAAATTTTTTAAGTATAAGATGAAAATAGTATTTTAGAATACACTAATTAAGAATCGATCTAATATATATATATTTTTTTTTTTGGAATTTTTTTTTATTCGATATAAAATTTAAATTTGCTGTTTTTTTTAATAATATACAGCCAAATCTACTCCCGAGGATTCACATATACTTTCATCGTCATTTCATTTTGCTGGAGATTTCCTTCGTCATGAAATACCTCCTGAGGAAGATGAAGAACTTCGAAATTCAATCTATCATTCTTTTCATAGTAACGCATTTCCATCAGAAAGTCAAGAGTTTGGAGGCTCGGGTCTGGAACAATCAGAAACATTACCACAGCAGTCTGCTATACCCAGTGATAATGGTATAGAAGGTGTTCAAATTTTGGCACGATTAATTGATAAATTAATGTCGAATGTTAAAATAATTTTAAAGGATACATGTATGCGACTTTCTCATCAATCTACTATTTCACCTAGTGGAGATTGTAATTCAATCAAGAATGATCAACCTAAGGAATATTGTTTCGATTTGGAGATTCCAATCATATCTTTTCAGGATGATACACCCGGATTAGATGATGAACCTACTCCAACTCCTCTTAATACATCAGGTTCGGCTAGTGTAACATTACCTCCAGAACAACCTGAAACTGTTAAATCGTTTACCATTACTGGATTAAAAGTTTGGTTAAGAGAAGTAACAAATCAATGGATTAATCAACAACCATTACAACAATCTTCTTTATTAAATATTCCTAAAACTTTTTCATATGGTGGTGAAGATAGTGGGGACGAATTTTTTGATTCACGTTCAAATCAAGGTTTAGGTTCAGATAATGGTTCTGAAAGTGATGATCAAAAACAAACTAATCCTTATGAAGCCATGCTCCTTTCTTGTGCGGAACATGAGAATTTAATTCGAGTTACATTACGTCAAAATTCTCTTCCTGCTATTCAATTTGATTCACAAAATGAAACAGCATCATATTTTTTAACACAAGATGCTAGGCAACAAGCAAATAGCACTCAATCTTGGGATATTGAAGGTCTAATTCAATCGGTGATTGCAGTGTTGTCTCCTAGTCAAGTATCATTAATTGCAGATTTAATTGATGCATTATCAAAAAGCAAATCTGTTCCAGATACTAGATCTCCAAGTAGTACTGAAAGTGATGATTTAAATCAATTTGATGATATAAATTATCGTACAATTTCTTCTCCCATTCAAAATGATGATTTCGATGATCTCATATATCATCAACATGATTCTAATAAAATCAATCCATCAACGCGTAATAAAGGTAGTTTAAGAAATCATCAAAAAGATTCTTCACAAAGTCAATTTAAATCTTATTATGATGATTCTTCAAAAAATAATTTGTTTAATTTGGATCTTGATAATGATTCAGTACCATTTTCAAATCATTACAAATCATCATCATCTCAACCACTAAATTATTCTTCTACATCAAACATACCTGCTGGATCAACATCAACTGCTGCATTTGATATGAAAATTAATTTTAAAATTTCTAATGCTGAACTTTTCATTTTATATAATGATCCATCACCTAATGTTATACCCGAGAAAAATTTCTTTGATGCGCGGTCACCTGAAAATTTAGATATCAATCATATAAAAATTAGTATTGATGGGTTATCTTGTTTATTTCAAAAATGGGATTCTGAAATTTTGATTGATAACGGGAAACGACGTGGAAGTGTATCAAATGTTAATTATTCTCCTAATTATCAAAAAAGTTTAGATACTGAAGTGAATTCGCGTATATTGATGGAAATAGCATTTGCTGATTTTTCTATTTCAGAATGGTTAAAAGATCCTTTAAAAAACAAATCAAATGTTGAAAATTTGAAATCTGAGGTCACAATTCCCAATTTTAATACTTATAATCCTTTATTGTTTTTTGACCCTGAACTTTTGAATTTCTATGATCCCGAAGAAACGGATTTTCCAATTTTTTCATTAAAAAATACGTACAAAAGTTATAATAGAAATACTGGAACGAAAAAAGTTGGAAGAACTGCTTCTAGATTTGGTAGAAATGATAGTAACGTTATCAAAGATGTTATTAAAATAAAGATTGAGATCACGAATCTTTCTAATGAAGGTAGATTTAATTTTTAAAATATAATTTTAAATTTTTTTTTTTTTTTGACCTCGCAATACTTAGTAAAAAAAATTTTTTTTCTTTTGAATTTTAATTATCAAAATTTAACTTTATTTAGACACATTGACAACAACCTTAACGCCTTCAAATGTAGTAAATTATGATGTTGCTGTAGATTTGGAACCAATGCAATTACACTTTGATCTTCGAATAATTGATCGATTGGAGAATTATGTAGTTGCTCTTTCTGGAGATGCTAATAATACTTCTCAAGAAGAGAAGTCTACAAATCATATATTTAATGAACGTTCAACAAGTCAAAATATAATTGATGATTTGGATACACAGAGGTTGAATGAGGTGAAATAATATTTTAATTTTGTTCAATTTGATTTATTATTACTGTTTTCTTATTATGATTATTATAAATATTTTATTTATAGAAAAACTTAGTAAAGTCCCAAGTTCGAATTAATTGTGATTTAATTCGCCTTATATTGCATTGTCCAGACTTGGGTGCCTCTAATACACATAAAATAGTTGAAAATTATTGCGTACATTCTAATTTAATAATTTTTGATATAATAAATATTAATGTCGCAACTGGAGGTACAAAGAAGATTGGTGTATCAAGAACAGAAAATTTTGGTATTCAACAACATTCTGAACCTGAAGGTCACTCTAATGACTTGGATCAAGATAGAATAAAGATAGAATGCGGCGGAATAAATATTTTCTTAAAAGAAGCTAATGGTACGTTAATATATATATATATAAATTTTTTAGATTTTCAATATATATTAATTTAATTAAAATTTCTAGATTCAGACGCTAAATGTTTCCTTGCTATGAAACCATCAATACCATTGCCTCATCATCGATCTATGGCTCATATCTCCCCAATGTTTCCTAATGTCGAAATTACTTATAGACCTGCGAGCACGGTCAAGAGCAAATTACCTTTTATTGGAAGTAATGTTCGATCTTCCCCTTTTTCACAAACTTTTACTTCATTTGAAGGAGACGATCGTTCTAGTTGGCCAGTAGAAAATGAGGAGGAAGAAATATTGATGTTTAAGCAAAGAACGATCGAAAGTTCTGTAAGTATAATTTCCAATTTGTAAAAGTGTTAAAAAGTGTATAATTCTTAATATCTAATTTACATTTTTTGAATAATAATAATAATAATAGTTATTCGTAATAAATTGTAATTTTCCTTACGCACGTGTTCGAATGACAAAATCGTCTTATGATATTCTACAAATTTTGCTTAATGATTTAACATTATGGCAACCTAAAAGGAGTGATGATATTAATGACTTTAATTCTAACGAGCAAGCTAACTACTTTAATATGACCGGCAATTACGATATTAAATCTCAACCGGATTCAATTTATGGAATGAATTCTTATATTTCTGAAAATTCTGAAATGAGAATGAAACTTGAAGGAAGCTTTATGGGATCTCGGATGGATATGTCAATGCCATTAAGACCTAGTCTCGCATCAGTTGTCGTATTTATAACTAATGGTATATTTATCCTTCTTATATATATATATATATTATATAATCATTAAATATGAAACTAAATTTATTATTTTATTATAGTTGAAATTGTTATATTATATGATCCTGAAAATCCCGAAAAGAAAGTTGGTGATCAATCAAAATCAACGCGTACTTATCAACTCAGTATGTCAGAACTCAGATTCTTTAGTGTCATAAAACATGAAGGAAAAGTACGTGTATTTTTTAAAATTCCTTTAATGAAAATTTTAGAAATATCTTTTGATATATATATATATATATTCTTTATCATTTTATAGAATGATACGTACATTGTTTTGGATAATGATAATTTTGATTATTTGGATATAACGACACAAGAAAAAAAACGAATATTATGTCGTACATTAAACAAGGGCTTGAAGGTAATCAATATAACTATTTTAAGTTACCTTCATAAACAAACTAATTAAACTTTTATTGTTTTATCTAGACAAAAAATGCACGTCCTATGATTTCTATCATAATGCTTATCTCGCTTGACGTTGTAGCAAATATGAAAGAAACGAATTTGACTTTATCAGTTAATGGTGTAACTTTACGGCATTCTCAAGATACACGATGGATAGATGATTTACTTGGATTTATTCAAGAACCAGAAATGGCAAGTATAAATTTAACTCCCATAAAATTTATTATAATCATTATTAATACTAACATAAATTTTAAAAATTATAATAGAGAACTTTTGTTGAACTTCCTAGTCAATTCATAAAATTGTCTATTACAATAAATGATTCTTCAATAGATTTTAATCCGAATAATATTCCTGGACGTATTGTTGTGGTCCTCGATAGTTTAAAGGTATTTATAATATCATTGTACACTTCCATGAGATGTAATTAATAAATGTAATCTTTACAGGCATCGAGTAATATAATCTCTGGTTCACCAATGTTTGCTGCAAAATTAATTGTTCAAAATTTGGACTTGATGCTTGTTGGTGATGAACAAACAATTCATGAACGTGCAATAAATAAACTCGGCTCATCAACTATTAGCGTTAAAAAATATTGGAAGGTAATTTATTTATGTACTTTATTTATATTTGAATTTATATAACAACATATAGTTTAATAATTTTATCATAAAATTTAAGACGATCGGATTCGTTAAAGCTGCATCTCTTGATTTCGCGGAAATTCAACTTAAAGCTAATAAAGGAGAAATTTATCCAAATTTTGAGGTATTTGATTTTTCATACGTTATAAAAATTAAATTCATATAAAACATTTCTAAACTGATTTTATTAATAATCTTTATTTTATTAGCTCGAGCTTACCAATGAAAACCTTACGATCGAGACATGTGCAGATACACTTCAAACATTATTAAATCTGATAAATCATTTAGTTCCAAAAGAAGTGGTTCCTGAAAAAGGGTAAGCAATACTTTGAATTTGTTTATTGGAATTAAAAAATTAAGGGATTAAATAAATTTTTATTTCATAGACGAAAAGTTCCTCACATAATAACTGCTAACAGAGACGATTCAGATGAGCCTGTTTACCAGAATATGTTAGGTACTTGATATAATATATATATTTTTTATCTAAATAAACTTTATCATTAAATTAAACTTAATATAGAGAGCTTGGATATGGATGCTTTTAAACTTCCACCTCCAAAAAAAAAGCCAACCAAGAATCCAGCTTCAAATTTAAAATTCGTCGAGGAGTATTATACTATCGAAGAAAACGAATCAGATGAACCAGATGCTCATTTTTTTGAAAATGCAGTCATATTTGATGATGTCGCCGAAGGTATGAAGAAAAATTTTGATAATCATTAATTACATCATTATCTAATGAAAAATATTTTATTTATAATAACACAAAGATATAATAGCTAAGAATCCCAAAGCTTCAGAATCACGTGATGATAAGATTAAGAGTTTAGATTCAGAACCTTTAAAATTTGAGGATAATCATTTTTCTGTACCTAGTGCAAGTGAACTTGATGACTCCTCTATTCAAGAGTAAGTTTTTTTTTTTTCATAAAATATTACCTCAATTACTCGAGTTTGGATTATATATATTTTTGCTAAATCTTCAATAATATTTCAGGTTACCGAATAGTTTGACTAGGATTAAACTACGAGAATTTAATCTTATATGGAAATTATATGATGGTTATGATTGGGAACATAGTAAAAAAGAAGTACTAGATGCCTTTACACGCGCAAAAACTCAAGCCAAAAATGGAAATGTTGGGGGAGCGGGTTCTTCAATTGGGGAACCAAGCAATAATCCTTTGGAAACAGATACTAATAGTTTAATCGAACGTTTCCTAGGAACACCTTTCAGAAACTCGGATTTTGATGCTACATCCCAAACAGGATCTGAAGTCGATTATATAGTAGATGATCATAGTGACACTGCTAGTCAAGTCAGCTCGCGATTGGATTCTGAAAACACAAGTATTCGAGAGAGTAAACGACCTGAACATTCAAGTCATCGATCTCGACCTAGATTAAATCGTTCGAAATCTAGCAAGCTTGACATAAAACTCGAAAAAATAAATTTGGATATTGATATCTTTCCTAATGACGATTTATTAGCTTTTAGGTTGTTGCTGCTTGTCCGAGATATAGAAATTTTAGACAATATAAAAACATCAGCATGGCACAAATTTTTGTCTCATATGCGACCAGATAATGATACAAGTCCACGTGAGAGTAAATCAAATATGATCAGGATAGAATTAAATAGTGTTCGTCCTACCCCGACTGATTCTTCTGAAGAGTTACGATTAAAAGTAAATATTATTTAAATATCTTTCTTATTTTTTTTTTTTATAAATTATTATATATATTAATAGTGTTGTTTATTACCATGAATCGTAGGCACGATTTTTACCTCTAAGGTTTTACATTGATCAAGATGCTCTTCAATTTATAATTCAATTCCTTTCTTTTCAAGATTCTACTATTGAAAAACCTCCACAGGTCGAGGATGATACTTATTTTCGTGAGTTGAATTTATTTAACTTGTATATTCTTTTTTTTTTAATTTATTATAATTAATCCATTGTTATTTTATTTTATTTTAATAGAATCTATTGAGATGCATCCAATTAAAATGAAGATTGACTATAAACCTAAACATATTGATTATGCTAATCTAAAGGAAGGTAATTTAGTTGAATTAATGAATTTTTTCCATTTCGAGGCTGCGGAAATGACTTTAAGTAATGTCAAGTTAACAGGGGTGAGTCTTAAATATTTTTTTTCATGAGGTTTGATATTTTATAAAGATAAATAACATAATTGTTTACAACTAAAGGTTAAAGGGTGGCAGCGTCTATTCGAAGAATTGGGCGCGGCATGGTTACCACATATAAAGAGCACGCAAGTACCCAATGTAGTATCCGGTGTTGCCCCAATACGTTCGTTAGTTAATTTAGGTTCAGGTGTTGCAGATCTTATTTTATTACCAATTGAACAATATAAAAAAGATGGTAGAATCATTCGAGGGTTACAAAAAGGAACACAGTCTTTTGCCCGGGCTACAACTATGGAAGCGATCAAATTTGGTACCAAACTTGCAGTCGGAACACAAATTTTACTCGAACATGCTGATGAAATTCTCTCTTTCGAATCTCAAACCGGAACCGACAACAGGAATCATTCTAGTGGTACCACTACAATAGGTACCGTAGAAGAGGAGTTGGATAGCGATGATGAAAATATAAAAGAATTAATCAGCAAATATGCTAATCAGCCAGCAGACTTAAACGAAGGTAATTTTCATGATACATGTCGTAATGAATACCTTATCAAATTAATTTTTCTAATAATATTTTCGAATCATTTTTAGGTATCGAGAAAGCTTATAAGAGTTTGCGAACAAATATAGGTACTGCAGCTCATACAATTTTTGCTGTACCTATGGAAGTATATGAAAAGACCGGAACTCAAGGAACGGTAAGAGCCGTGATACGAGCGGTTCCTGTTGCTGTTTTAAAACCTATGATTGGAGCTTCTGAGGCTGTATCACAAACTTTACTCGGATTACGAAATACGATCGATCCCAATAAGAAATTACAAACAGAAGATGTATGTATTATTTAAATAATTTTTCTCATTATATTCTTGTATATTAAAAGGTATGAAATTCATATATTATATTTATTATTATAGAAATATAAGAAACGATAATTCAGAATTATTATTCGAGGAACACAAAAGAGATAATCGTGGCGGTGCCCGATGGAAACATGAAGCTGATCTGATTACTGAATTAATATTTTAACATCTATTTTTTCTATATATTTCTTTTGAATGTAAATCTGTATTGTCTGCACTATTGTTTCTGGATAATTAGGTACATTTTGAATGAAGTATAGTTGGTTAATGTTCTATTTTACACTTTTTAACGTTACACACTTTTACTTTTTGTACATTTCTTAATTTTCATTTTTTATTTCCTATGTAATTTTATTTGATTGTAAAAAATATAAATAATTTATAAATACCCATTAAAACATTGTTAATTATTTGTGTAACCAATATCACAAAATAATTATTTTGACCTTATCTGCAAAGTGTTAGCTTTACATTTCGTTGCTCCAAACGTATCCTTGTCTTCGAAAATAAAATATAGTCCTCTCAGGACTTTTATCCACCCCTCATTAATTTCCTGTCAATAAAATCCTTTGGATAAAGCCATCTCTCATTATCGTATATATACACAATATAGTTTCGTCAAGATGATGTTATATAAACTTGTTGTACTTGGTGATGGTGGCGTTGGGAAGGTACTTTATTTTAAATTATTTCAATGAATTTAAAAATAATATTTGTTCTTTTGATTTAAATCATTTTATATATATATATAATTAGACCGCACTTACAATTCAGGTATGTGAAATGACTTTTTTTTGGGAGGGTTTTTAAAGCTATAGTTACCTATTTTTTTTTTTTTTTTTGGTGCACACATAATAACAATAATGTTACTTTATTCAACAGCTGTGCCTAAATCATTTTGTTGGTAAGTTAAATTAATTTATCTATTGAAGTATTTATTTTCAATTAATTCTAATCAAAAGTTTACATTTGCATCCCATGAAACTTGTTCTATTTCATTATTACTGGTTAATAGAGGTGTGTTTTTCATTACTCAAACATTTTGAATTCTTCTCCAAATTAAAAGTAATTTTGGTTGATATGACATTAAATAGACATACGACCCAACGATTGAAGATTCATATCGGAAGCAAGTTGTCATTGATGATCAACCTTGCGTTTTAGAAGTACTGGATACCGCTGGACAAGGTTTGTATCCTATTTTCATAATTTGATTCTTGAAAGTTTTTAGGGAATAATATTATAGTTAATTTGATATGTGTGTGTTATTCTTTTATAATAAAATTTATTAACCAACAATTTTTTTTTTCTCCTTTTTATTATCGATACATACTCTTTATCTCTTAATTAAATTCAATAGAAGAGTATACTGCTCTTCGTGATCAGTGGATTAGGTAAATTTATTAAAATGTAACCGTCATTTATAGCTATTTCTAATGCAAATGTATGAATCTTGACCCTCTTGCTACGATAAACTTGATCCATAAATATGTAACAAAGCTATCTATAGATCAAGCAATAAAACAACACTCAATAAGTCAAGATTCATATTTTTTGCATTTCTGACACTGGCATTTTAATTATATAATTTGCTTCAAGAGGTGTCATATTCATAGTTATCATAAATTACCTTCTCCTTGATTCAATCAATTTTTATTGATATATCTTAAACCACTGAAAAATTACTTAGAGACGGAGAAGGTTTTCTTTTAGTCTATTCTATATCTTCACGTTCGACATTCGAACGGGTAGAACGATTTCGAGATCAAATCACTCGTGTGAAAGATACTGACAATGTTCCTCTTATGCTTGTTGGTAACAAATGTGATAAAATTACTGAGCGAGAGGTCTCAAGAGAGGAAGGAATGAATATGGCAAGAAAACTCAAATGTGAATTTATTGAAAGTTCAGCAAAGACATGTGTAAATGTGGAACGAGCATTTTATACAGTAGTTAGGATGATACGTGCAAATAGAGATGGTGGCCGAGGAGAAAAAAAGAAGAACAAAAAACCAAAATGCATAATCCTATAAATTTTTTTTTTTTTCCTTTTTTTTTTTTTTTTTATACCTAAAAAAAAAAACATATTCAGGTTATTCAGGTAAGTTAATGGAGAGATGCGAGGTTTTTATCATTGATGTTCCAGGATTTTGTAGTTTTGTAAAAAGCAAAAAATGAATTTTCTAATATTATTACGGGCATTTTGATTCTACACACGTTAGTGAGAAGGGTCATATTGTACACAAAAAAGTGTATATATTTTCTTATTGTTTCTCATGATTTTAATATTTTTAAACAAACATCGTATTATGCACCATAAAAAAAGTTTCGATATACCCTTTTGAATTCACTGTCATTTTCCCAAACTATGTTTAAATACATGCAGTTATTTTTATTTTATTTAAACCCTTGACCTTCTCTTGAACTTTTTATATTTTTTATATTATTTTTGATGATTATATTCCTTCACCATTAATAATCGAAGGTTTTTTTAATCAAGACTTTTGTAATTAACATATTATTTATCGTAAAAAAAAACTAAAAAAATTTATTGAGATTTGTTTAAAGAAAAATTATTAAAAAGATTGTATTTTATTAAATTTATGTATTTATTTTTAAATGTTTTGTTTTGTTTGTTAAGAAAAACCTAAAATTTATAATTATATATGCTACAGTAAGATTGTCACCACATCAGCAAATTTTTAAAAATGTAATGAAACTCTGCCCAAAATTCCACCCTTAATGCTGGCGTGATGTGACTGGTTCAATCACCTGCGGCGACAACGTGACATTTAGCAAACAGCTAAAAATTGTAGTAAAAAAAAAAATTTCTTACGCTAAATTATAATAAATTTTTAATAAAAAGTTAATTATAAAAATACGATATCCTATAGAGGTTGTGATTATATAGGTTTTTTTTTTTTTAATATAATCTTTAATATCTAAGATAGAGGAATTTTATAGGCCAATGTAAATCCATTAAAAACGATAGTTTTAAAAAAAAAGGGATACTCGGGCCTTTATATAAACCTAGACGCATATTTGATTTGAATTTCAACCGGTTTATAAGTAATTAGGTACCTGAAGATGCAAGATAATCACGTGTAAGATAAGAGCCTCAAAATTTAATGTGTTAATCTTATGAAAATGTGAATATACTTCTTTTGACATGTGACATCCATAATTACCTCTATATAAAAAAAAAAAACCGTTAAAGGAGACAACAAAATAATTTTTGTATTAATTTCCTACCCTTTTCGGAGGAAAATGGCAACAACGGCAGATTTAACGGTAGATGCAAGGTGTGAGATACAAGGAAAGGTGGGAACAATTCGGTTTGTTGGACCTACTGAATTTGCTACGGGAAAATGGGTTGGTGTGGAGCTAGATGAGCCCTCCGGTAAAAACAACGGTTCGGTTAAGGGCAAACCCTATTTTGATTGCAGACCAAATCATGGAGTTTTTGTTAGAGCTTCACAAATAAAGTTTTTAAATGGCTCGGTCAATTCACCACAAAGTCAGGTAAGCTCCATAAATACATAGTATAACTTTTAATAAAATGCACTTCTTGGATTATTCAAACCTTTCAGCGCTAACTAATTATAATACATTTATGTTTTAGATTCCGAGCTTTGCACCACCAAATGACCCAAATATTAGTAATGGACGCCAAATTCTTCGTCCGCCTTCAATTTCAGGGAATATGCGAATAAACACTTCAGGTATACCAAACCATAACCGACCAAGAGGACCAAATTCACCGACAATGGGAAGATTTAATTCTCGTGGACTAAATAGTCCTACGTTTTCCAGAAGGCCACGAGGGAACTCTGATGCAAGTAGCACTGATATTAAGAGAAGTGATCTTGAGCCAGGATTTTCTTCTATTGAGATGGAAGATGAGTCTGAAATGAATGATGAAGTGTTATATGAAGAACCTTTAGAAAATGATATAATAAATGAGCCAGCAACTCCTGTACCGAAACCAGAAATACCAAAGTATGAAACTCCTAGAAGTGATATAATGAGACATGACACGGATCCTTATTCTTTACAGGAGGCATCTGCTGCTCGTGAACAAGTTTGATATTTGTTTCCTTTATTTTAAGTTAAAGTTAAATAAATTGTATTTATTGATTCATTATGAAAATTTAGACCGTGCCTCTTAAAGAATATGAAGAGTTAAGATTAAAACTTAAGATATTAGAAAATAAACGCCAAGAAGATAGAGAAAAAATTAGGGAAACTGAAAAATCGAGAGTTGAAGCTGAACAATTCTTAAGTATAAAGCCAAAGCTTCAAGGTATTCTTTTTATAAATAATAATATATGTTAGTATTATTTATCTTGTTAATGACGAAATATTATTTATTTAATTAGCCAAAATGGGTGATATGCAGCAAGAATTAAAAGAACTTCGGAAACAATTGAAAGAGATTAATATCGAGAAAGAAATGTTTGAAAGCAAATACAATGAAGCTGTTGAATCTATGGAAATGATGACTCTTGATAAAGAAATGGCTGAAGAAAAAGCCGAAAATTTGCAACATGAAGTAAATTTATTGAAAGAAAAGGTAGAAGAGATTAGCGTAGACTTAAATGTTTTTAAACAGGAAGGTGGTAAGTTTGTTGATCTCTTATACAATCAATTTTGTATAAATTTTATGATTTAACAAAATTTCATTAGATATGATGAATCAAACCGATACTAGTGGTGAGGCAAGACCAGCTGTTGAAATTATTCAATTGGAAAAGCAAAATGAACGGTTAAAGGAGGCTCTTGTGAGGTATTTCAATATATGAAACGATCAATTAATTTGGGTTCACTAAATATCGTCACTCTTGACCGTCACCACATATAAACAATTTTAACCTAAGGGAAAGAATAGTTATTAATTTCTATTTTCTTATAGACTTCGAGATGTATCGAGCGAACAAGAAGCTGAACTAGTCAAAAAAATCAAGAATTTAGAAAAAGAATTGGCTTCTCTTCAAGATATCCAAGGTTATTTTTTATATTTTTTAATTTAAATTGATTAAAGGAAATCACGATAGCTTGTTATTCAAATACCTACAACTTCAAAAATGGACATAATTTAATTATAAAATGTTTTGCTACTATTCAAATACCTACAACTTCAAAAATGGACATAATTTAATTATAAAATGTTTTGCTACATTATCAATTTTCAGTTTCATTATTGTAACTTATATTGTTTTTTTTTATAGTTCAACATGACCAAATGAAAAATCAATTGAGAATGGCCGAAAGTGCAATAGAAGATTTAAAGAATCGACTTGATGATGCTATGAATGCTGAAGATATGCTTGAACAACTAACGGAAAAAAATTTAGTACAGGGGGAGGTAATTAATTCATGTTTATGTTATGAAATTAGAAAGAAATACTATATTGAATAATTTTTGAATAAAATCCTTTCAGAGAATTGAAGAGATGAAAGTTACAATTGATGATCTCGAGGCTCTAAAAGAATTAAATGATGAGCTTGAAGAAAGTCATATTGAAAACGAGAAACAGCTTCAAGCTGAAATTGGTACACAATTTGTTTTATATAAAGGCTATATTTAAATAACTTATTTGATTGTTAAATCGTTATCATTTATTTATTTATTTTTTTTTCCTCAGATCATAAAGATATTCTTATTCGGGAATATTTGAAACGCCTTGAGATGGCTGATGAGACTAATGCAGATTATGAAAACACCATAAACCAATTCCGTGAATTGGTTGCTAATTTACAAAGGTACGATTTAATAACGATTAATTGCATTCATATTATTATTTTTAATTTTATTCCCTTATAATAGTGATTTGGAACAATTCCGACAAAAAGAAGAAAGTCAATATTCAGAATCAAAGAACCTTAGCAGCCAATCGCAATCTATGCTTGACCTAAATTTCAAGTTACAATCTAGAGTTCTGAAAGCTCAAGCAAAACAAATAGATTTGGAACTTCGAAAATTGGAAGCAACACAAGCATCAGAGAATTTGGCATTTGTGCAGGTATAAGAATGACTTTATTACTATTCATTAAAATCCCTTTTGCATTGTTCTAATTATTATCGATTTTTATTATTAAGCCGTACTTGCCAGACTCTTTCTTTCGTTCTGAAAATGATTCTATTCGTTGTTTGCTGCTATTAAAACGTCTTGTTTTCAAGTCTGAATTAATTATTAAGCAAGTTGACCAAATCCATAACATCCCAGAAAAATTAAACACAACGGTTCCTGAAGAATTAATTGCTGTTTGTGAAGTATGTTTATCTTGATCTTAATAATTTTATTGTGAACAATCATATTTACATCTGGATTTAAAATAATAGTTCCGACAAAGACTTGCCTGGTTTTCCGATATAGCTAAACGCCTTGTTTCATTCGTCAATGCTTGCCCTGTTGAAACTTTCCTTAAAATGGGACAAGTTTATCATGATTTAGTCGGAACAGAGCGTCGGTAAGTATTTAACTATAGAAGCGATTAAAATAAAAGCTGTCATCTTTTAATTAATAATTATTACTATAAATTATTAGACTTCACGGGATAGTCGATCTTTTGAGAAAAGAAGATCTCAAGGAAGCTGATTGTATTGAAGATGTTCAAAGGTTCGTTTTTTTTTATTTTTTATTTATTTTGTTTTTGTTTTTTTTTTCAATTATTAATATAAACAAATTGTCATAATAGATCCATTGCTCAACTTGAACATCTTGCAGAGATTTATCTTTCCAACACTAAAATTGACGAAGCAGATAAATTATATGCTTACAGTAGAGGTTTAGACCTAAATGCAGATACCATTGCAGTTTCTCTTGGTCATCTCAAACAAGCCGTTGCCCTTGCTTGTAAAGACGAAGGTAAGTTTTGTATTTCGTTTGTAAATATTATATTTTATTTTTCTCATTGTATTCATATAACTAATAATTAATTAAATTCATAGAAATTAATGTAACTGAAGGAATTGATAAATTTAATTCCGACTTCTTCTTACCGCTGCAGAGTTTAGTTTCACAATCTAGAAGTAGTAAGGTTATGGCAAGGTATAAAATTTGGAATATTATTCAAATTCGAAGGAATAGTAAGCCTAATTTGTCTTCATTTTTTTTCTAGGAAATTAATTCGTCGACTGGATGACATGGCAGAACAAAATGCGGGATTAAAATCCGATCTTCTTGCTCAATTCAAGATGTGTTTTACATTAAGTACAAAATTGACTACTTTCTGTCAAGAGGTTGGTTATATCATCATTATACTGAAATTTTGATAGAATTTTTTTTCCTAAATATTTTATTTAAATGATTGTAGGTTCGTAAGGGTATCTCCGCTTATATTAATGAGAAGAAAGATACAAAGGAAGAGCTGTTACTTAGTGGCTTACAACAAATTATTTATCAAGTTACCGAGAATATATTATGCATCAATGAATTGAATATGTGGGATGGATGTACTAAGTCATTGCTTACAATATGTCAAGAAATCAGTAATTTAAATAATGCAATTAATGACCCCGAAAATACTACTTATGGTATTTTGATTATCTCAATCTAAGAACTTTGAATTATTTATTTTAATTGAAGTACTAAAGAATCTAATTTTTATTCATTCAGTTGTAAAAGGAGAAGCTCCCTGGAATATTAGAGCAAAAGAATTGAAAGCTGAAGCGCTTGTCAATGCCGACATGGAACGTAAAGCTCAACAACAACAAGAAGAGATACGTGAATTAATCAAGGAAAAGAAGATAAAAGTAAGAATTAATATAATAACGAAATTTTTTTTTTGTTCTTATGATTAATCTTTGTTTTATTAGGATCAAAGTTTGCAAGAAGCCAATGTCAAAATAGAGTTGCTAGAGAAACGCATGGAAACTGTTAAGAAACAGGTAATTATATATATAATGTGATTACTTACTATAAAATATAATTAATGTTAAACTTTTTTCTTTATAGGCTGATATAATTAATGCCCTGGAACAAGAACTTCAAAATTCAAGGAAACAAGAGACGGACTTTGAAGAAGCTATGGAAAATCTTCAACAAGAAATTGATTCTTTGGAACAACAAAATAAGCAATTTATATTATTTGCTGGAAATATTGAAGACGGAGGTTTTTATATTTTCATATTCATAATTTAAATATATTTAATAAAAATCATTATTTATATTCGGTTTTTTTTAGCCGTTCCTTCTCGTAATATTGAATTAAAAGACGAAGATAATGAAGACGATTTAAGAATGTACACAGATACTAATCCACTAGAAAATCAAAGATTGTCTAGTCAGGTACTTTAAATAGATATTAATTGATTTTTCATATTCATTTATACTAATAAGTATACACATTTTAGATCGAATCTTTGAAATTCGCCATTCGCTACCTAAGAGCAGAGAATTCTCATTTGAAGGGTAAAGATGCATTAAACGCATTAGATTGGCATTTACAACCTAGAAGACGTCGAGCTCTTAGAGATCAAAATGAAGAAGAGTTGTTGAAATCGGTAGCTTCAGAAGCTAGATTATTACTAAAGGTACCATTAAATTCTATATATATATAAATTATATAAATAATTTTTTTACCTTTATGAACACATCTAATTTTGAAATTTCTATCTAAGGATTTCCGAACTGTTAGTGCGTCACCCCGAATTATTGACCTAACCAAAACATTGGAAAATCAAAAACAATGGAGACCTTTAAAGAAAACCCCAGAATATCAATATCAGGTACAACAATCGGTCATGTATACTTTACAACAACGAAGCAACGAGTTAAAATTAAAGCTTCGACAACTCGGCAAAAACAATTTACAAAAGCCTTTAAAGGTTTGTGTTTTTTTATGATTATAAAAATAGATAATAACTTTTTAATTAATACTTTTTCTATCATATTATAGAATGGTGGCATTGGAATAAAACCTTCAATTGTAGGACGAATTCGTTTACCTGTTTTAAATAGTACTAAAGATTTGGATAAATCTGTTTCAAATCACCCTCTTTCGCATAATATAAAACTTAAGAATCCATCTGATTTCGAAAAAATTCATACTATTTTCGTTAACTAATAATTGTTTTAATGTATTGCATTTTCATTAACATAAAATATTTTGAGTCTCAGAAGTCAAAATTTTTATTTTTCAATTTGGTTAATTATGATAGAATTTGTATTTATTAGGTTGATTGAAAAAAAAAATTTATTATTATTCATATTCATAATCTCAATAAATTTTTTTTTAAAATAAATAATGAGGATGTCGATCTTTCTATTTATCAAACCACGGTGATCGTCACCTAGTATTAAGTAAAAGCTTCTTTTAGAAAAATGGTATGTTAACAAAAAGTTTTGAAGTGTTAGAACATGAGTTTATTAAAATGTTCGTTCTTTCTTCTAGTCGGCATTATTTAATTTCCAAAGTTTGTTACTTGTGATTTTATTAGCCATTTGTACCTGTACTTTTGTTAAAGCTCAGGCACCTACTCTTCTCGATAGAAACAAGACAGGGTATTGTTTAAAATTAATGTTTTTTTTGATCGAACGTTCAAATTATGTTAAAACACTCTTTCCCGATATATTTTAGAGTACTGGGTTTATTTTGGAAGGCTGCAAGAATTGGTAGAAATTTTTTTTTAAATGAAATTTATGTCAAATTTTTTACTAAACATACTTTAATATATTTAGGAGAGCGATTGAGTCCGTATGTCTCATTGGCTTGTATTGCCATGGCAATTAGTATACTTTTGGAGTAAATTAGCGATTGATAACGTATAATAATACATACATTATTTTTTGTAATATTAACGTTAATGAAATTAAGCATTTGCATTATTGGGAGTTAAATAATTAAGCTATAAAAGAAGAGAGCATTTAACGAGAGGAACGTTAGTAACGTTCCTAATTATTATTGTTTTTTTTGTTGAACACGAATTATTAAAACAATTAACATTTATTTATTTGATCGTATATTTGTATAATTTATTACGACAATTGATTATATCTTTATAGGAAGAATGAAAGAATAAATATTAAAATCTGCGAAATTATAATCAATGATTTCATAGAATGTTTTTATTCAATGAGATTTTATGTTTCAATTCTCACGTTTCTTTCGCTAGTGAAGCTTCCGCACGAGACTAAAAAAAAATTATTTTAAAAATATTCAAATTTTAGACAAAGAAACTGATAACTATTTGAAGAAATACCTCATCAAGATCATATTTAGTTTTATCTTCTAATGCTCGAATATCATCCATGGTCATACCATACCATTTATCAGTCCAACAGAAAAGTTGTCTGTGAAATTTTGTGAATAGCGATCGCATAACATTTTGAATGAAACTTTCAATTTTATTTTGAATACCAAACCATTTAAATTCAACGGTGACTAGCTTATAACAAGTCATGTTAGGTACAGCTGTATTAATCCAATCGTCTTTCAATGGACCTCGACCTGTTTTTTCAGAATGATATAAAGTTGGGTCTTGATCCTTTTTATAATCTTTCGACTCAATGGGATCATTTGCAATATCAATGATTACAACTTCTCGTTTTTCAAGTAAATTTTGAGGAATATTCAAAGCGTTATCAATTTCACCACGACTGTTATCGACATGCATTGTTTCTGTAACCAATTTAAAATTATCCTTCATGTATCCATTCTATCAAATATCATAAATCATTAATTCATATTCAAATCGTAAGTGTTAATATTCATTAATACCTACGGTTAACACAGTCTTACAATGAGGGTAAGCATTCCATGCCTCCTCGTATAATTCAAGTGCTCCGCTCGGTGCTAACGCACGAATAATTGGAGGTACTTTACTAAGCACAAAGAAATAAATTAATATGAATACTTTTAAGATTTACATAATTAAATTACACATACCTAGAAAGATGATATATTTTATATGTGTATTGTCCCTTGCTCTCAGCATTTTCATATGGTTCGTTCTTAATTACTTCTACGCCTTCTCCTGCACCAGTTTCTTCTTTTGAAGCTTCTACAACAGCATATAATTGAGCCACCTAAAAATTTTGAGATCTAACAATGAAAATTTTTTGTTGCAAAAAAAAAGTTAAAGTATTAAGTGCAACATACTTGATACTCGTCGCGCGTACAGTTATTAATTACTCTATATTCTTTGATGATCATTTTATTTTTTTTTTTTTTTTAAAAAAAACTTCCTTGACAAAAAACAATTTGAATTAGAAAAAAATTTTTTTCATTGTACTATAATGCTACTTTACTAAAGATAGTAATAGTCTTGTGTTTTGTGCGATATGAACATAATCACGTGTTTATTTTCATTATTTATAATTTTATAACATTGTCAACGATGTCTTGCATTTCATTAACTGGAATTTCTGTAGCAACTTCCACCACCTTAATAAAATAATTAAAGAATTATATTCATTATGCTCAAGGAAAAAAATTTAATAAAGGAAAATATATTATCATACCTTATCATTTTCTTTTATTATTTCTTGGATCGATTGAGTCAAATAATCTATTTGTTTTTTTTTGGTTCTTATTTCAGACATTAATGATTCGTTTTCATGGTTGATCTATTTTAAATAATAAAGTCAGCAAATATTTGGTCAAATGAATAAAAGCGATTCTGATTATTAAAAGTTTGAAAATTAGGCGAGTAACGGGCGCAACCGAGCTATATACCTTTAAAAATTCGCGCTCCAAATTTCTCTTTTCTTCGAATTTAATTGGTAATGTTTTAGCGCGTATGATTGTTTTTGGATCAATATTACTCCTAATGTATATATATATATTTTATTATTTAAAAAAAATTGGTGTATCAATTATTATGGATATACCTTTTTTCGTTGATCTTAATAGAAAGTTTTACTTTACTACATGGGTTGAAGCGGATTGTGTCCATCATTTTGTCGTTTTTTAGCTTTTGCGATTATATCATCAAGTTCATTAAGCTTTTCCAATATATTACGTTGTTCTAAAATGGCTTCAAATTCTTCCTTTGATTTTAAAATTAAATTTTTTAAAATTTGTTATATTACTAATTTGATTCATATTAAAAAAATTGATAAATCCAACCTCGGTATTTGTTTTTAAAAATTCTTTGACTTGACCAAGAGCTTGTTTGAGTCGTTCGGGCTGTTCCTTAGCTAATGTCGGATAGCATTGTGCAACTTTTTCATAACTTTGTAATTTGTACGTTAATATAAGTAAAAAACATATATATATGTTTTGTAATTATGATAAACATACCTGAAATTGTTCAATGTTTCCCCTAAACAGCTTTCTAACATTTGTTTGACTTTTTTTGAACGTGATGTTGAGGAAATTTCTGAAGAACTACTGCGCTTTGACATTAGGGACTAATTAACTGAATCCCAACTAGAAATTTTAATTATCTAAAAATAAATACCCAAGCGGTCGTATTTTATAAGAACGCGTCAGTGACGTATTGTGTAACATAATGTCATGTTATCATGTCATTCATGTGCCATTTATTCATTTATTATTCGTTTGTATTTATTATCAGTAATTTATACATACATACATATTAAAAATTACTATTATAGAATTAAATGGTTTCCAATTATCAAAAAAAAAGAAAAGAAAAGAAAAAAAAAGGAAAAGAAAAAAGAAAAAGGAATTAGAAATATAACTAGTTTTCATATTTACAAAATTGAGTCATTTGTTAATCAGTTTCTGTTAAACAATCCCATTCTATTTCTTGTTTACCACGAGATTTCAAGTATTCATTTGCTTTAGACCAATGACGACATTCGAAAAATCCACGATGAGCAGACAATGGTGAGGGGTGGACTGTTTGCAGAACGAGATGTTTGGTCTTAAATAAAAATAAACGGAGGAAGAAGGAATTTTAGCTCTCGACACATAATATCAAAAAAAAAAAAATCAAATAAAAATTATTACTTTGTTGATGTTTTTTCCTTTTTTGATGGCATGGTTTCCCCATAACATAAAAACTAATCCACTCTTTTTTTCGTTTAAATATTGTATCACAGCATCAGTAAATTTCTCCCATCCCTTTCCACTGTGACTTGCTGCTTCATGAGCTCGTACAGTGAGTGAGGCATTTAAAAGGAGAACCCCAGCCTTAGTCCAATTAGTAAGATTACCGTGTTTCGGAATCTTAAATGATGGAATATCTTTTTTCAAGGCGTTATATATATTGATCAATGACGGTGGCGGTGGAACGCCATGCGGAACACTGAAACACAAGCCATGTGCCTGGCCGTCATTGTGATAAGGATCTTGTCCTATAATAACAACTTTGACCGAAGATGGTGGAGTAAATCTCGACCAACTATATATTTCCGATTCTATTATAAAAAATTAGATAAATATTCTCATAATTAAATGTCATAAATAAAAAAAATATTAAATATTAACTATTCATATACCGGGTGGAAAAATTTTCTTATTATTAGCTTTCTCGTTTTGAATAAATTCCTTAAGCTAAAACAAAAATTTAAAGAACGCGTCAAGTTCGCGTATTATATAAAGTTTACATTAAAACGCGTTTTAGTCTACCTTTATAAAATAAGGCTTCTGCATTTCTTCACTTAAAACTTTCAGCCACTCGCTATTCATAGTTTTAATCTCTAAACTCAAAAAATCTTTATTTTCTTCTCCTACTTTATTGAATAAGGTTTCTAATTTTATCTTATTGAGAGTTTGTTCTTGTTCTTGTGGTTGAATCTTTACCCAAGACGAAAGAGAACTTTGTGTTAGAGTTGCTTTTTGTTTTTTATTATTGTCAGGAACAGTGGTATTTTTACGTTTGAGCATGGTGGTGAAAAAATTACGTGAGAGAATGTTTGTAAAACTGCTGTTGATAGTTAACATAGTTAATAGTTAATGCAACATCAGCTATATGAAAATTTTGTGTTGAATAAACAGACTCTATTAATCTATTTCCTAATCGGTACCATTGTAAGGTAGGGGGTGTAGTACGCCGGGTTCAATTTGTTTCTGAAATAGTACGACGAACCTTATTAGATAGTGTAATATTGTTATATCTAGTTATATTTTCAATTTTTGCATTAGAAAATATCAATAGAATGCCGGTTAATATTCCGACGGTAAACAAATTAAAATCCCGAAAGTTATGCACGTTTACGTGACATTTTGGTCGCGTTAGTGTGTTAGGATTTTGCACCTGTTGAGTTTTGGACTTGTCCAATTAGTTTTTTGAATTGGATAGTTTTGGACAGTTCAAAACTTGTCCAGAACTATCCAAACTGTCCAAACCCCAAATTTGGTAAAATTTTAAATTATTTTATCAAAATAATCTTTTTTTTATTCAAGTTTCCAATGATTCAACCTAATTTTAAATTTTCATCTCAATTTTTAATTTATTAAAATTAAAAATATCTCAAAAATTAGTAAATTATAATGTGAGTATTTCCTTTTTAAAAATAGAAAATTTAATCGTAATTCTGGCTAAAAATATTTTATAATTGAAATTATAGTGATTATATAAAGGTTAATAAAAATTATATATTTGGAATTATAAAATGATAGTGGATTATGAGATAATAGTGACTATAATTAATTTATGATTGTATAGAAGTAATTTGATATGATTTAAAACTGTTTTTTAAAATTAAATACTTATAAAGAGTTGTAATTATATAAGGGGTAATTATATAAAGGTCTGACTATATTTATATTATCACCATGTGATTTCTTACTATGTGGCGCAGTAAATGAAAATGGTGAAAATGGTATTACCTATTAAATCTATTTAACATATGGGCTGATTATGCTCGTTCCACTAAGTAAATTTTTGTGATATTCATAAATTATTACTACACTAGTATTATACTGCACTACCAAAACACGTGGTAATGTGTGATAACTTTTATTTAGGCCAATTATTACTTAGAAAACTTGTTTTTCACTATTGAAATCGCAAGTTTCAAATGAGTTGTAAATGAGTTTTTAAAAACTCATTGCAAGGTTAAAGAAACCTTAGAAAAGTATGAAATTACATACCAATGAAATAGTGGGCTTTTTTTTGGTAAATAAAATTGTTTAAATATTAAATAACTTATATTTTATAATTATAAATAGAATATTTTTTTGCTAGAAGTTTTTACTATAATTATCCTGATAGTTTTTAATAGATATTCAATATACACCTTCAAAAGCGAGACTTTTTACTTAAATTACAATATAATGTAATAAAATAATAAAATAACTATTATTTATTATTATGTAAAAGATCAAAAATAATAATAATAAATATAGTCGTGTGCAAAAAAATTAAGGTAGCTTAGTGTTATATCACATTTTGATCCAAGTGACATAATCGAAGATGAGCAAAATTAGCCTATATGACTTATTTTATTTATTTTATTTATTGTACTTATTATATTTATTATATTTAGTTTATTTATTATATTTGTATTATTTATTTTATTTTCTTAATATTTATTTTTATATAAAAACACTTAGTTTTAGACCTAATTAACTCAAAGTCTTTCTAGTTTTAGATAGAGTTAGATAGTTTAGCTATTAACTCATTAATAAAGTCTAAAGTTAAATATACACTTTTACCTTTGTGTTTCTCTGTTACTTGTATGAATATTTAAATCTTTGATCAATTTTCTGATTTATATTTATTCTTATATATAAAATATACACTTATTTTTAGATTTCCTATACATCTAAACAAATCACTTTAGGCAACCCTAACAACATTAACTATTTTTAATTAGATAATTTTTATCTGATTTGATTATTTTTTTTTATTTTTTTTTCATATTTTTTGTTTCTTTCTTTTTATTATTTTGTAAGTAATAGTAGTATTATGCTATTGTTCTTTAATATTTTATAAGTAATAGTAATTTGTAATAGTTGTATTCTTTAGTTTTTTTATATAATAGCATTTTTTTATTTTTAACTCTTAACATTTTTAATTTTGACCTTAATAATTTCAAATTCTAATATTTCAAATTCCAATATGAACTGAGACTTTAATAATTTCAAATTCTAATATTTCAAACTCTGATGTGAATTCTAACTCTATAATTTCAAACTCTAATATTTCAAATTCTAACGTAAATTCTGACTCTATAATTTCAATTTCTGACATTTTAAATTTAAACAAACTCTGATTCTATAATTTTAAATTCTGACATTTTAAATTTAAACAAACTCTGATTCTATAATTTCAAATTCTGACATTTCAAACTCTAATATGAACTCTGACTTTTAATAATTTTAAACTCTGATATTTTAAAATCTAATGCAAACTCTAACTTTTAATAATTTCAAACTCTGACATTTCAAATTTAAATGCGAATTCTGATTTTTAATAATTTCAAACTCTAAACTTCAATACAAACTCTAACTTTTAATAATTTCAAATTCTGTTATTTCAATTAAATTTAAATTCTAATATTTCAAACTATTCTAATTATAATTCAAACTCTGATGTAGTAAGTGATATATTACTAATTAAATACTAAAAGTTTTATTTATTTCTATCATTTTAATTACATTAATTATTTTTATTAATAGTTTAATAGATAGTTACAAATGCTAATATTTTTTATTTTTCTCTTTTTTTTTTTTATTATTTGTAAATAATTGTTTCTTTTTTCTGTTTTAAAAAAAGCAAATTTCTTTGATAAATTAATAAATATAAAATTATGTAATTAAAATCACATAATATAGTAAAAATTACTTTCTAGTGAATTTCACTTTTAATGAATATTAAAATGATCCTTTTTCTAAAACTTCTAAAAAAAATAAACTTTTAAAAAAAATTAAATTTAAACTATAAGAATAACTAAAAGAAATTTTTAAAGAAAAGTTTTATTTATATTAAAAAAATATTAATATTATAAAACTTTTAGCAAAAAGTATAACTAATTATTTAAAAATAATTAAAAAAAAATTTGTCAAAAAGAATAATAAAAAGTCTAAAAAATAATTAACTATTATATAAAGAATTAATTTAAATTTCACCTCAGGTGATTTTTGAATTAAATCACTTCAGATGATTTTAATAATAAAAAATTTTAATTTTACTTCCCTCTAATTTTATATTATATATATTTTTTTTTCCCAAAAACAAGTTAAATGAGTTTAGTTTATTATAACTTTAATAATAATTTCTAACAAGATAATCCAAGCTATAAACAGTTAAAGCATATATATACCCTCTACATTGAGAAAAGCATAACTTGTTGCGCAAAGAAAAGATTTAAGATGTATCACTTGTATCCAAGATTATTTACATCTATTCTCATTAAACCCTTCCTGACCTCGTACCAACTGAATGCTTACCTTAACAACTAAACTAAAAGTCCAATTGTTATCAACTGATATTGCATTTCTTGAATTAAATTTAATAACAGCGATAATCTAGCGGGACTCTCCTGATTAGCATACAAGTATTCTTCTATGTCACCCAGGAGATACTATCATTTTCTCGGTTATGACATACATCAACTAGAAAATATGATAAAACATTTGATTCGATATTTAATCAGTACCATATAACCATCTGTGACACATCATCAGAAAACCCAATGATCATCACGTTACCCCCCTTAAAATAAACAAACAACTCCTTAAGAGCCAAACAAACAACAAGTTATACCAAACTAGCCTTAAATGATCATTTTTTCCAGTATTCCCATCTCCCAAAAGAAAATGAAAAATACCAACAAAAAATAACCAAAGACTACGCTAAAAAAATAAAAATAAAACCAAAACCAAAACCAAACAAAAAGGAATAAAATTAGGAAAAACAACTATATCTAGCCGCAAAAAACCTAAAGTAATTAAAGGAAAAATACCAAACTTTACTCCAAAAAAAAATTCTCCCCCTCCAAAGCCTTTACAAACAGTTTGTTCACAAGAACCCAAAGTTAAGAAAAATTGTTCTTTTCCCTACAAAACTTTTCATTACTTCCCTTTTCTGACTCCAAAGAGATAAAACTTGTGCAAAACTTGATAGCTGAGAATACCAAACGCCTCCAGGGGTATCATTAAAGGTCATTATCCAAGAGTTGTAAAATGAAAATTGTGGGTATATTTAAAATAATAATACGCAAACAACCTAAACTATATTATTAAACGTTAAATAACAAGAGGAGCATTTTTCTTAAGATCCTGAGGGCTGTCACCATAGTGAACGAAGCCTCCAGATTGTGTTTTTGTTTCATAAAAAATTTGGAAAAAATTTTTTGGGAAAGAGTGGCCCCTTTTTTTGTTCCAATTTTATATTATATTTTAGTATAAATATAGTATGTAAACATTATATTTATTTTTTGTTTCTTTTCTTTTTTCTTTTTTCTTTCTTTTGAACTGGATTTTAGTTTTATACTTTAAAATAATAAGTAATTTGTTCTTTTTTTTTTTTTTAAGAATATTTGCTAAAACTTTTTTACTATTTTTTGTGTATATTTTAGCTTTAGAAAACTTTTAAAATGAAATAATAACTTTCAGATTTTCTATTTTTGATTTCAGATGTAATTTCAACACTTTAATAATAAGTAAAAAGCCTCTTTAAGATTAAGTAAAGTTATTTGGCAGTTCAAATCTACTTACATACAAATTT
>QKYT01000182.1:134941-155735 GCA_003550305.1 Glomus cerebriforme | reverse complement strand
AAAATGACGATAATATAGAAAAACTGCTAAAAATGCAAAATTAGAGTACAAAAGTTAATTGTGAGCCTTAACTATCCATTATATACTTTTAAAATTTGAGTATTATATGTAATTTTATTTGCTTTACAACTTTACTTAATCTCATAAAGTAGGTTTTGAATGCCGATTTTGAGTTTAATATAGAGAAACTATAAATTTTACTTAATATATATGTCACAAAATAGTTTGCTTAGCAGAGCCAAATTTTCTTAAGTCATAATGAGAGTTTGCTTAGCAGAGTTGAAAATAGTATACAGCAAATGCTGGACATCTGGATAAATATTCTTAATTGAACAAATGAGAGAAGAATCTGAATCAGAAAAGACAATTCATAAAGCAACATTCATTTTATTAAAAATAGTATCAAATATTCAATAGTAAGTGTCTAGTATTTCATTTTTAATAATTGCACATGTTATGATTCTTGTTTTATAGTTATTATCAATTACAGTTACAATACAAAGGATCATCTGGAATTTGTTCATGTTATAAGTACTATCTACTATAATAATCATTGTATTTGCTATATAATTTTCTTTAAATAGAAGATATCCATAAAAGAAGTAAATCTTCTTGAAAATAAATCTAATCAAGTCTTTATAATTTACAGCATTTCTAAATCTTTCTAATCTATTAATTGTTGAAACATTTGTGAGACATTCACTAGTCAAAACTAATCTATCTTACAGATATCTTACAGATAATTTATAAATATTGGGTACCTAAAATGCAGAAAATCTGCTATATATCAGGTACCCAATATGTATACTATAGAATTAAAAATACAATTTATTAATTATCTTGCTATTCAGTAATCATAAAATGATGAAATATAGCTCATTCAATTCATATAATAGATGTTGAGATATTTGATAAATTGGTATTTTTTGTTTGTTTTTTTACGATTTATCAAATATCTCAGCATCTATCATACCTAGAAATGTAAAATTAATACCATTCGATACGCCTTAGTGAGATGAATCGAATGAGCTATATGTCATCATTTTATGATTATTAAATAGCAAGATAATTAATAAATTGTATTTTTAATTCTATAGTATATATATTGGATACCTAATATATAGCAGATTTTCTGCATTTTGGATATTCAATATTGGGTACTCAATATTTATAAGTTATCTGTAAGATATCTGTAAGATAAATCAGTTTTTGACTAGTGATTTTCATTTTCTGGATTATGTTTTTGTTAAAACTGATAAATATTGTTATATAAATTTCTCTTGTGAATAGATTAATTCAGATAGTTGTACTTTGATAAGAGATAAATAAACATTGAATTCATTTACCCTTGAATAACATACTTCTCTATATCAGCCATCATTTCCTTTGTTAACTTCTGAAATCGTGAAGCTATTTCTTAGATTATTGAGACCAGTAGATGATTATGTACATTATTAAACAAGTTAATTTTTATAATATCACTTGTTTTTGGATAAGTTACATTAAGTTTCTAAGGATATAAAGTTTGTTGAGAATTAGTAATATACTGTTTTGTCAGATCTGATATAACTTGTGAAATGTGAGACCTAGATTTTATGCATTCATAAATGGTCCTTTATATCATCTCTTGAATGGATTCACTTATTTTAATTTTATAGTTAAAACCTTCATTTAACACAAACTTGTATATCCAATTCTTGAAATCTTTTCAGTTAGAAAAAGTAAATCTAAAAGTCAATTCTAAAGAATTGGGTGGTGCAACCTGTAGTAGTACTTAAAAATATAAAACTCAAGAAATATAATTAATTAATATTTAAAGAAAACTTTTTTATAAGTATTATATAATACATACAATACCATAATTAAAGAAAGAAATTTTATAAGTAGTTGTGATACCATAATGGTTGAATATACATGTATTAGATTTGATAAAAAATTTCCCAAATTATGAAAGCTTAATTATCATAAAAATAATAAAAAATTTAAATGCAAACCTTAAATGACTACCATCCTGTAGATCAAAGATCAAGAAGGTGTTCATGTTCAAGAAAAAGATCAAAAAAGAAAAAAATTACAAATAGTTGCCCCAACTTCTGCTAACTTACTTGAGTAAGCTGCCATCTTGCAGATTAAAAATCAAGAAGACAAAACTTCTAGTTAAAAGAAAAGTAAAAAATACATTACCAGAGAGTAGGCTGAAAAGTGGGTCAGTCCAAATGTTTGAAAGCCTGGTGAGCATTTTAGAATATGAGAAGCAAGATTACTAAGAAGATAAAAGGAACTTAATCTAGGAGATTATGATAAATCAGAAGATTTGAATCAATGCATGTGTCTCTGCCATGATCTTGAGCAACTAAATCTAAAAGTAGTTAGATTTCTTATAAAAGAAAAGTTAGAGAAATATGAAATAAAGAGAAATACAAAAAAATGGCAGAGCCTGAAGTTAATCCAGAAGCTGATCCTGGTCCAGCAATATAAGTTCATATATAAATTGATCTTTTGTTTGATTCTATTCTATTAACAGAAACAAAGTGTATTATCAGTTAAATTATTTGTAAATGAAAAACTAACTTTTCTTACCCATTTCTCCTCAATTAGTCTTGAGTTTTGCATATTTTCAATTTGCACTCACAAACTTCTACTTCAATAAAAAATAAGAAATACAATAAAAATCTATTTCATAAAGATATTGATAGCATAGGATGATAGAAGGTAGGGAACGTCACCCAATATTCTGTGTATTATCACGAGAACATTATCTACTGGAGTTTTCACGTCTCTCATAGGAATATCACCTGCACTTTCTTTATATTACACATAACCTTTTTAATAATCTTTTCATCAGATATCAATTCTTGCATAATTAATATAAATCGTTTCTTCCATCTGTCATTTTGAGTTGACTATGATTCATTGTCAGGTTGTTCAATTATTAACAGTTTATTTTTATACAAGAAATTATTATAGGATAATTTAAATTTAGCAGGACGCGTATCCTTGAAATATACTCTGATTTCTGTTTATAGAATAAGAATTATTTAAAAATAGGCAAGAAAGTCAGATATGGATATTAGAACTGAACTTAAATAATATTTCATCATTACTATCATCACCTTTCTCAAAAGACATTCTGCTTAAAAAAAACAATACAATGAAATCTCGAACCTAGAGAATATTCAATGATTTTAGCTTACTTTATAAAAAAATTGTTTGCAATCAAAAACTTTGAGTTTAAATGTCCTTATCACATGCCATTAATGATTTGACAATGTGTGACCGAAATGTGTGACAGGTTATGCTGATTATACTGTTTGATGTATGTAGTGCATATTTTTAAAAAAACACATATAAGTTAAAATTTACAACAAAAACCTTCTTTGTCACTTTAAGTAAACTTGCAGAATGACCAAAAATACATTTCTAAACATAATTTCAAAAGGTAAAAATAGTTTATTAAAGTCTTTTTTTTTTTGAGAAAATAAATTTTTTGTAAAAAAATTGTTGTGGCTCATATACTGAACATTTTATCAATCATTTCTAAAAAAGTATTTTAAAGTACAATATATCTGGTATAACCTATCACACATTTCAGTTATGTTTTGACAACTTATCCTGCATTACCATCAAAAAAGTACAGACACATGATCATAAAATAATTGTCACCGGCGTGATGTACAGACGGTATTTATCTGAGGACGAATTTTTTTGCGTGGTAATAATCTATTTCAGAATTGTTTAATCAGCGTTTTGATCATGAAAACAAAAAACCAATTAAAATTTGCAATTAAAGTTCAATTTTGAGATGATTTTAACTGATTGTGTTTGAATGGTTTAGTCAGCCAATTATTTGTTTTTGTTTATTTCTGTCTACTTGACCAAACTGACCTATGTTTTGATAATCAAGCAATTCTAAAGTAGACTAATGTCATGCCCTATTTATCACAGACATGCCACATACTTTCATATGCTCATGCATATTTAATTGCAAATCTGAAATCTATGCCAGGTTTGTGGCGCAGCTAACCAATGTGACGCAACAAAAAATCATAAAAAGAAAATTTTTTTATATTAAAATATAACCTTTAAAAATTACTAAATACACCTAATTTTGGCTGCTCTGCAAGTTTACTTAGAGTGTTAAAAGCAGTTTTAAATATCATTATTTTTTTTTTTTTTTTTAAGGTTGGTAAACTCATCATAAAATTTTTATTAACAGTTGAATTATAAAATAAAATAAAGGAAACAAAGTACAAATGATGAATAATCAAGACATATGACTACAATAAAAAAAAAAAGTAATCGTCCTAATTAACCAACACATGTGACTAAACTCTAAATTACAGATAAACATAGATAAAATTATCTAAATACAGTGTGAGTAACATGACATAAATGTAGATCGTTAAATGAAAAAAAAAATTTAGAACACATTATAGTAAAATAGAGAGAAGTTCATAGAGCTAAAAGATGAGGAAAGCCTGCAACAGGTAAAAACTACTCATCTAAAGAAATTTAAAATACAGAAAAAAAAGAAAATAAAAACAATGGGTGTAGAAGTCCTAACACTATATCTTCCTGGCTAACACTTGAGTTTGAATGAGCGTAGAATCCATTATATTTACTTCCTATTAGGATGGTGATTTATAAGGATAATTATGGGCGTAGAAATCAGAACACTCCACTTCTAGCGAAAGTTTCAACAAGCTTGTTCTGGTAATAGAGCCTTGAATCACATACCGTTAGTATTTTATCCAAAAAATCCAGCTTTGTATCTGCAGGAAATGATCCCGTCATGCGAATCACAAAAAAAAACCTTTAAGCCAGTGCCCTGATAGGTGTACAAACTCACACAGTTCGGATTCCTTTGACTATAGTATCAAGATTTACGCGGTAGAGAATTCACAAATTCTTATTCTTTCAATAAACATTTTAGACGTGCGTCCTTCACACCTTAATAATAAAATGAGAAACACATGTGCGGTGCGGTCCACTATTTATCATATCGATTATGATGTAGAAAATGCCTAAGCCCAGGCAATAACAGTTACCTCATGTGTAGATATCCAAAAAGGTAATTTGGCGAAGTGTATGTAACAAAGAAAATTGTTCTGATCAGAGAAATTTAACTGAAAAACCAATCAGATGATGTAGAAAACAAACGTGTAAAAACTCTTATGACAATCGTCAAAAAAGGAAAAATTTAAAATGGCTGAGGCACAAATAAGCACCAATGACAGACGATCATAAACAAGACCAAACCTCCAAGGAAAAAGAAAAGCAAAAAATGCAAGAAAAAAATTTTATTTCAAAGAGTATAAAAAAAGCTCATAAGCCAAGTAAGTAGTGCTAATATGAAATAAAAAACATTTCAAGAGAAGAAACTTTTCTTATAAAGTAAATAGAACAAAAAACATAGTAATATACCATGAAAAATAAAAGAGTGTGAAAACCTTTTTGTTAAAAGGTGTGGTAACAGAGGAAAGGAGAAAGAGTTTTTTTTTTTATTTTTAAAATGTTTTAAATATCATTATTAACTTATTTGACAAAAATTTTATTTTCGTCAAATCCATTTTTGGAAATGATTGGCAAAGATGGTAAAATCAGTCATTTATATGTAAAGTCAAAAATGACCTCCTTCCAAAGTATAAGTAAACTTGCAGAGCAGCCGAAATTACATCTACAGTAAAAATTTAAAAGCTTTATGACAAAGAAAAAAATTGTTATGTATTTTTTTGAAAAATTACTGCGCCACAAACCTGTCAGATTTCAGACGTGCTATTTAATTAGTAAATATCACGTGTCCGTACTTTTAATTATGATTGGATATTTATTAAACCATAAATTATTTTGATCGTGTAACCAAGGGCAGATATAAGATTTTTTAACCAATAAAAATGCTTGATTTTGTGTCACGTAAGATTTTGCCCCTAAAATATTACCTAATAAATGTCATGACCCTAATTTCGATTTAATTCTACAGTATTATAGTTTATTATTTTTATTGGAGAATATCTTAAATATAGTCTTGAAGACAATATTTAAGCTAATATTGAAATTTTAAATAAAAGCATCTTACAAATATATTGCTGCGGTTTAAAAATTTGGTTTATTACAAAGAATTATATCAGAATAATTGTCCGTCTTTACGCTTCTAGGTAAATTAGACATTAAAATTTGAAATTTACTTGCTCAAGTCTCAATCGATAATCTGAAAAGGAATATATAAATGTTTGGATAGCTTTTAGACGATTGCATATTATATTAATGAATGTAAAGAGTAATTCAGTCTTAAAAAACTTAAATGATACTAATATTCATTAAATAATGCAAATGATTTTAATACAAAGTTATATACCAATGCACAAGCGAAATGCAAGATTTAATTCATTAAAGTGTTTAAAGTGCTAAATTTGAATTTAGGGATGTGGATTAACATTTTCAAAATAAAACTGGTAAAATCGCATGCATTCTCATGTAGTAACAATTATGGCAGTAAATCCGGCAAACCCTCCACGACCTGCTCTTCAGGCAACAGAAGAAAATAGTTTCGCATATATTACTGCAAAAAAAAGATGGCCAGAAATTTTAGAAAAAGTTATTGATGATATTTATCAAACTATTAATTCACTCGACTCTTCAGAAGTTGATAAAATTCAAGAAGGAAAAAGAATTGTGGATTTTCTGACGGAACTGAAATATCAAATACAGCAAAAAAAGCCATTGATGTATGTTTGCTGGGAAGCTTGCAGATATTTTTCCTTCAATCTTCTTATTTTGACTTGATACTCATCTATATTAACACAATTATTATTTGTAAAGGCCAATTGAAGTTAGTGAAGCACCAGATATCAGTACATATAATTACATTTTAAATACTTACTTCAAAGATAAGAACTGGTACTCTGCGACTTGGTTATTCACCGAATGCTATTTATATCGTCGAATTCATTTATCACTTGCAAAAACCAAACATTGGCGCAGCTATGACCCTTATTTTCGTCAAAAAGAAGATGCCTTTAGAGCTTCTTTTAACGCAATTATCGAAATTGCAAAACGCATTGGTGAATTAATTTCCGCTCCAAAAATGAACAAAGATGGCAGAGATACAGAGACTGATAGAATAATCTTCCATGAACTTGCACAAATATCATTATGGGGTAATGCAACAGATTTATCTATGTTGACCAATCTTAGTCTTGAAGAAGTTAAAAAATTGCAAAGTACCGGAGCAAAGCAATTGGAAGAATCAGAGAAGAATATTTTGGCGAATGATTTATCAAAAGTATGGGAATGGATCTTAAAATGTCGTAATGCTAGGATTGACATTATTCTAGATAACGCCGGTATGCTTAAATTTCTTTCATTATTTATAAATATAAATCCGCAACTTATTTATCTTTTTTTTTTGCATTTAGGATTTGAATTATACGGAGATTTAGTCTTTGCAGATTGGCTAATCCAATCCGGCTATGCACGAGAGATCCACCTCCATGCCAAACCAATTCCATGGTTTGTCTCAGACACAACACGGGTTGATTTCGATTGGCTCTTTCAAACACTTCAAAGTGATGACTTCTTCTCATCCGCCCCTGAATTAGAAAAATCGTCTCTCAAAAAACTTGCTAATCGTTGGCAATCTTACATCGCAAATTCCCAATGGTTCTTTACTCACGACTATTTTTGGACATCTCCATATTCTTATTGGCACTTAGCAGAGCAGGCACCTGATCTCTATGCTGATTTGTGTAAGTCTCAGCTTGTAATATTTAAAGGCGATTTAAATTATAGAAAGTTGGTATATGATTGTAAGTGGGAAACTACTGTGCCTTTTAAAGAGGCTATCGGACCGTTAGCAAGTGCGAAAGGTGCGCCATCAGTGCTAACTTTGAGAACTGGTAAGTCTGATCTTTTTGTTGGCCTCGAGGAAGGAATTGAAGAAAGGTTAAATTCTGTGGAGAAGGGCTGGATGTATTCTGGGAAGTATGCTGTGGTACAATTTAGTGAAAGTACTGAGTAATTTTATGTATAGGACTTCTTATGTAGAAAGTTTGGTTGATTTTTTTTTGTGAATAATATATAGTTATTTTGATCCGATGAACATTCAAATTTTAGAAAAAGAAATATTTGGATTGTAATTGACTTATTAGATATAATATATGCCTTGTTAGTTGTTATTCCTTGATGACTGAAAACAGTAAAGAAATCGGTGTGTACCTAATAAGTTTGAGCAAGACTCATTACCAGATCAGATAGAACTTAAACATCTGGAAGATTAGGATCAATAATGTTCCATATGATTCTTTCGATGTTAATAATTTATTAATATTTAATATTTGTTAAACCAAATATTTAAAAGAGAATAATCTATTTAATTGACTATAAAAAAGGTGGTAATTCATATTTTGCTGGATCAAAATCTTCCAAAGAAGAAATCACTTCGTTTGTACCATTATTCCCTGGATATAGTACAGCTATATTGGGATCTGGCACCCAAACCACCTAAAAAAAATAATAAAAATAGTATCAAGTTTAAAACTTCTTGATTTAAAATTATTTTTGCCAAAAGGCAAACCTACATGCATTCCTGCATTTTTTGCGGCTTGGATCCCATTAATTGCATCCTCAAATACCAAACACTGATCCAAAGGTGGATTACCCATACTTTTCCAAGAAGCAAGAAACAAATCTGGTGCAGGTTTTCCATTCTTGACATCTGGATCATCTCCACAAGTGATACTATCAAACATACTGAAAAGCTCTTGATTATTGAGAGATTTGACGGCAAAATTATCACGGCTCGAACTTGTTGCTACCTATTTTATTGTTAAAAAATTTTAGTGGTTTCATGGTGAACCTCATAAGTATCTTATCAGGATACTAGACACTTACTGCTATTGGAATATTGTGAGCTTTCAAATGCTTTACAAGTCGCTTATTTGGATGTAAAAAAAATGGTTACTTAATATCATAACAACGTATAAACAAATTATAATGTATCGCACCATGACACCGGGCATAGGTCTGGTAGTAGGAAATCTTTCAACCTTTGCAAAGTAAAATAATCTGATTAGGAAATCTAATCGGAATAATTATCAACAAATGAATGTAGCAAATCATACATTTTTTTCATTCCGTTCCTTCATAAGCTCATCCACCGTCATAGGGATACCGGTTTTCTTTATCAAGAGATCAGCAGACTAGATAAATTATAATATAAAAATTACTAATATAATAAAAACGATGCTAATATAATTTATGAATTTACATCATATTGACGAAGTCCCAATTGGAGTGCCCTAAGCTCCCATGTATAAGTTTTCCCGTATCTTCCCAGAATTTCTGCTAAAAAAACATTAGTAATTAGTGTACACAGTCAGTCTAATTAGTAATATATAAGATCATTACATGTCACTTCAGAATAGATTCGTTCTGTATCCTGTAAAGTTGAGAGTTATCAAGTTATAAAGGGACTTATTTATTTTAGAAAGGGTATGAAACAAATTAAACATACCAGCAACAAACCTAAATGTTTAATAGAAGAGGAAATCATAGATTAATAAAAGAAATATAAACATATCTCACGAAAGAAAAGTACTAACCATCCATATCAAAGATACAATGAGTTATTTTCACCATTTTTGAAATAGTATAAAACAAACTAATTTAAAGAAATAGGTAAGAAATAGTTTTATCAATATCTTATGGTTTGTTTTGTCAGACACTGTGTAATTTTTTGTTTCCTATATGTAGTATCACGATGATAGTCGTTCTTCAAAAAGTATCATGCTTTTTTACACTTGTGAAGAATGTGGAGAACAATGTCCAAGTGAAGATATCTGGATTTGGTGCAAATCTTGCAACGCACGACATTTTCAACAACAATTTAGTAGTTGGACAAGTGGAAGTAGCGTTGTTGATAAATTTATTCAAGATACACAGCTTAATGCCTTGGACCATTTTCAAAAATTAGAATGGATTCCCTTTGAACTATTCACCAATGTTGAATATCTTTCTCGAGGTGGATATGGAATAGTATATAAAGCTATATGGAAAAATGGATATATTTATAAATGGAATGTTGAAAAAAAAGATTGGTCAAGACGAGGTGAACTTCTTGGTGATACTAAAGTTGTCTTAAAGAGTATATTCAATTCAAAGGAAATACCTCCGGAATTTTTTGATGAGGTAAAAAATAATATAAATAATTAAATTTATATCTATTTATAATCACCTTATCAATCTATTTAAATCTTTAGATTAAACATCAAATACGATCAATTGGAGCGAAAGGAGGATATAAAATTATTCCATGTTACGGAATAACCAAGGACCCATCAACCAATGATTTTATGATGGTAATGCGATATGCAGAAGAGGGAAGTCTTCGAAATTATTTAAATAAAAATTTTTTTTCTATGGATTGGTATCAGAAACTTAAAATATTATATGGAATACTTAAGGGACTTGTCGATATTCATAGTGCTGGTTTAACTCATCGTGATTTTCATAGCGGAAATATAGTATTATTTAATTTTGAAGATACATGTATAACAGACTTTGGTTTATGTAAACCAATCAATCATGACTCTTCAAAAAAACATCAGTTGGTATTTGGAGTTTTACCTTATATTGCACCTGAGGTGTTGTGTAAACATGAATATACACAACCGGCAGATATTTATTCATTTGGAATTCTCATGAATGAAATGTCGTCAGGTCTACCGCCTTACAAGGATATTCCGCATGATATACATCTTGCGATGAAAGTTTGTAAAGGTTTCCGTCCAAAGATTGATACTGATATTACGCCGAAATTATTCATTCAATTAACTAAGAGATGCTGGGATACCAAACCTGAAAACAGACCAGCTTCTCATGATTTAAAATATCAAGTTGGCAAATGGCTTGGGGTTTTCGACTCTGAAGAATATGATGAATTTTGGAGTCAGGTTAAAGAAATTGATCAACAACAAAAACTTAATCCTTCAAAATCAGAACTTACTTATACGCAGCATCCACAAGCTTTTTACAAAAGTCGGGCTTTGCCGATTTTATCAAATAATTCTCAACAAGAACAACAAGAACATGCTGGTGGTAAGCATCGACTATATTTTTTTTATTCTTTTTTTCTTCTTATTTTTTTTTATTTATTTTGTTTTTAATCGATTTGCTGATCTTATTTGCTTATCATCTCAGATTCGAGAATAATTCATTTGGAGATTCCAGATATTTAACCTTTTTGTTTTAACAACAAAGTTGTAAACTTCTTGACATTATAATTTTTTATTTAAACTTATTTGTAATAGCAGTATTTATATTATACTGAAAATAAACATTATTGTTTTTAGTTTATACTTTATATCAAACATTTATAATTCTTCGAATTTATAATAAATTTTTACAATATTGGAAGGTTGACTTTTCTCTCTTTGTTTAGTTTCATTTTCAATTTTTCATTATGAAAGGATATTATAGATTTGGTTTTTCGGCGGCAAAGTAAACAAAGTAATATTATTTTACATAATATCAATTTATAATATTAATTAGTAATAATGAATTCATGATATAATTAATGAATAAATGATGATGAAAACATGACCGTCTATTTGAATTTAATTAAGATTTTTTTCGCATTTTAACTTTCAAGCCCTTCTTTTTGGTTTTTTTTTTGATAAGTTTACATTATGATAGATAATACGATATTATCAAATCATATTGTCATTAAATAATTTGGACCGGTGACGATCATCAGAAAACAATAAACTCTACACAGCATAAAGTATAAACAGCTTTTAACTTTTTATTTAACAACCCTTTTAAAAATAAAAGATGACTTTTTAATAAATTTTATTAAAAAAGAAAATGACTGTCCTTACTAATAAGTTAAAAAAACAAATTACAAAAAAGGCCATTCTGGAACACGCTCAGACGAATAGAGCATGGATCTACATTTAAATCCCAATTTTTTGTTAGTTATAAACTCAAAGGGCAGTAAGATCCTACTTTAAACACAAATCGATTTTTTTAGTCATCTATTTCATCTAAGTTATTATCAAAATACTGTTTTAACAAAAATATAATGAAAGAGAAAAAATTCACTGAGAGAAAAACATTACATGGATAAGAATAAAAATTATTTTGATAAATTATTTTATTTAAGATTTTATTGTTATCATTAAATTAAATCAAATGCACAAATAGGATTATTTTCAATCATGGTCAGATTTACTTTATGGCCGAGTAACTAAATTTTTTTTTTTTTTTTTAAAAAAAAAAAAAAAGGAAAATAAATAAATATTATATTTTATAATAAGAATGGTAAGATAATTTTACCTCTCGAATATTTTCTATTCCGTATTTAATCATAGTAGGTCGTTCTAAACCCAATCCCCAAGCAATAACGCGTACTTCTGGATCCAAACCCATGGGTTCCAACATTTCCGGACGAAACATACCCGAATTACCAATTTCTACCCATTTACCCAAACCTAATTTTAACAAGTTATAAATTCTTTTTAAATTTCTTATAATTAATGTACCAAGTATAACAAGTCTTCTTATACCTTCATGATATGAAAAAATTTCCATGCTTGGTTCAGTGTATGGGTTGTAAGCAGGTTTAAAACGAAGTTTCTTAATTCCTATTATGAAATTAATTGTTTTCTTATATAAGAAGAAACAATGAACTGAAAGATTGGAGATATTATTTAAAAAAGAGAAATTACCCATTTTTTCAAAAAAAGTTTCCATAAATCCAATCAAATCTCCAAGTGCTAAACCTTTATCGGCAATAACTCCTTCCACTTGATTAAATTCAGCCAAATGTGTGGCATCAACAGTTTCATTTCTGAAAACACGATCAATAGAGAAATATTTCACTGGTTTGAATTCTTTTTGAGCAAGATTATACAACATAAAAGATGATACTGCAGTTGTATGTGTTCTCAAAAGCAACTTTTGTGCTTCTTCTATTTTCCAATCATAACCATATCCATTGGAACCATATCCTCCAACAGAATGTACCTTTTTAACACGTTCAAGATACTCTGTGGGAAATTGTGTACCAACTGCGGGATCTAAATTTGAAATATTTTTTATATGAAATTTACTAGTATCTTTAATTTTCAACCAAATAACATTTTACCTTTTAGAAAGAATGTATCATGTGCATCTCGCGCAGGGTGTTGTTGAGGTTGAAATAGCGCGTCAAAATTCCAAAAGGATGATTCGACAAATCTATTAGTTGGCATTTCTTCAAAGCTAATTTAAATTTTAAACATTCAAATTTATTAAAAATATATACATTTGTTTTTAAGAGAAATAACAAGAAATTTACCCCATTTCGAAAAAGATTTGTCTCAATTCTTCGCGGACCTTCATCAATGGGTGTAAATGACCACCAGAAGGAGGTATACCAAGTGCATCAAAGTTATAATTCTTGAAATTAGCTTTCTTCCATTCTCCACTAACGTGAATAAAAAAATATATATATTTAAAAATTAATACTGAAATAAATGTAATGAATTGAAATACATTATTCATGATACCTTTGAAGCATTTCAAAAGTTATGTCGCGTGCTTGCTTCTTAATAGTTAAAGAAAATTGTGGCCCTTTTGTAACTGAATAAGAAATAATTTTGCTAAAAAGATGTAAATAAAAATAAAATGATCACCTCACAAATAAAATGTAACAACATACTGTTTATCACATAGTTTTCTTTTTTTCAACTCAGTCGGCACTTTTGGATCGGGATGTTTTCCTGTCGAGCGAATTATATCTAAATCAATGCGCGGTTGATCTATAATCGAGTCTACCTTTATAATTTTGTATTCAAATGTCAGCAGATTGTAATTATTACAAAAATATATGTAAACAATTTAAAACATACTATACGAATCAGATTGCCTCCTTTCTTATTGATCCACTTATTTTTAAAAGCTCTTCCTTGGCCAATTTTACCAGAATCACCCAAAAGTTTCTATATTATGAAAATTAATTATTTTTTTTTTTGTAACTAATAAGAAGCATTCGTGGATACCTGTAATTCTGAGATAGATATCCCTTCTTCGCTAGCAGGAATGGCTTCAAAAACTATAGCTTCATGGCTACCTTTGTCTACAATTTCATTTCCTTCTTCCGTAAGTACCCAGATTTCATTCTCGATGGTATTATATTTGACCATCTAATCAAGAATTATAGAATTGTAAAATTAAATTTACTAATAGGGTGATGAGTAATAAATATTTCGAAGACAATACCTCTTTATCAGCCAAACTTTTCAAAGCACCCAATAATGCCAACTGATCCACTTCCTTGCCATCAGAACCTTTAAGCTCTTTAGTATCATCGATCGAATCATTAGAATCAAGAGTCGTGAGAACAAGTGTCTGAAGTTCTTCGGTCGTCATCTTAAAGATGTTTAAATCGGATGAATATCATTTTATCTTTTTTATAAATATTTTAAGTCACATGATTAAAATGAGATAGTCATTTTGTCATTTGTCATATAAACACGTCACATGTCATATGATTTACATGACAATTAGTCATATGACATGACTATAGATCATTTGTCATTTGTCATATAATAACCAATTAAAATTAACCAAGTGGAAATTTAAAAATGATTTCGTAACTTTGATAATCAACGGTTTTTTTATCTGTATTTTAAATTTTGAAAAACATGCCAACGACACATAATTTTTGAAACTTTTTTAGTTTAGTTTCTAATCCAAATAACAAATCCAATGCAAAAGCATATGCATTTTTTGTAGTTCAAAAAATGGAGGAGTTCAAGCAGCAGCATTAATACCTGGGTGTTATACAACTAATAAAGCTAATTTATGTTGTAACCATTTAGCAAATTGTACCCATTTTAAAAATGCATATACTAGTGAAAAAATAGAAGAAATCTTATCCATGTCAGTACTAGAAGATAAACGAAAGTTAAATGAGTCAAGTACATAATAATACTAATATAATTTTATAATAATAATATATGTAATTATAAAATATTATTCTAACTTTTTTTTATAATAAAGATATTGATGATGACAATATTCCTCCTCCTCCTAAATATCTAATTCAACTATATCTAATATGGCATCACAATCAACTTTAACTAATTGGTATAATAGACCATTATCTTAAAAAGATTCACCACTTTTGATGAATGGACAAACATGAAGCAGGAAAATATTTGGGGAGTTGTATTGATTACTTCAAAAGGATAACCATTAATCTGGAATGTTCAAGAAACAAGTTCTGAACAATCATGTACAGAAAATGTTATAAGATATATTGAACAACTAATGGATGATGCTCAAAATAAAAAAGTTAATATCAATGCATTTGTATCAGATTCTGCAGGAGAATATGTTGCAGCTAGGTAAGTTTAATCAAAATANATNGTAAATATAGTAATAATGTATTTAAAATATTTTAATTGCTAATTAGAAAACAATTACGATAAAAATATCCTGAAAAAATATTTCTTCCTTATATAGCATACTAAACAAATTTAGTATTTGGTAATATATTCAAAGAAAATGCAATTTTTCAAAGAATTTTCAAGAAAGCTGTTCAAATTGTCAGTTATTTCCATAATTCTACATTTTTTACAGGAAATTTGCATGATGAACAGAAACAAATTTATAAAAAAATAATCAATTTAATATTACCTGGTAATACTAGGTGGAATTCATATTATTTCTGTTTTTATTCAATCTTAAAAACTCAGGCCACCTTAAAGGTAATTAATTAATTATATTTATTAATTTTTATAATTTATTAATGAATTTTTTAATTTTTACAATAAAATTAGTTTTTATCTGCAAAGTTTAATCCAGAATGTGCAAATATTATTCATACAAATGGTATACCTAATATTGAAGTTGATAAAAGATCAAAAAGAAGTAATGGAGAACATAAATTACCTGATGATATTACAGATAGTATTAATAATTCAAAATTTTGGGCAATGTTATTTTCATTATAGAATTTATTGTATTTTTTGTATGGATTTTTAAATAAATTGCAAAAAAATACTGCACATCTTTATGAAGTAATGTATTGTTTTATATATATTACAAAAATTTTTTCTAAATATTATAATCTAGGTTTTCAGAAAAAATGATATCTAGAATGGAAAAAAGATGGAAGAATTGGGAATAACTATTGTTATTACTTTCTATTGCTTTTCATCCATTCTATAAGTTATCAAAATTCTGATCAATAGTAAATAATTTAATATGGATGCATATTGGCTAATGGTTAAAATATTATTATTTTGCTTTTTTTGAAACTCCAGCCAAAACAATTTTAGCAGAATTAATTAATTATAAAAGGGGAAATGATCCATATAATAATGATTCTTTTTTTAATTTAAGGAAAATGTGTTAGATTTTTGGAAATCAACAATGGGAATTGGATCTAAATTAGCTAAGATAGTTATTTACATTCATAGTATCTGTATAAATTCAGCCTCAGTTGAACGTTTGTAGTCATCAATAGGTTTTTTTCATACCAATAAGTGAAATCATTTAGATGTAATACTTATTTAATGCTACATTATTTAAAAAAATATATATAAATATTTTTTTTTATAAATAACTTAGATTTATTTATTTTTTTTAAAAATATTTATTTAGCATATAAAAGTCCTTGCAATGAGCAAAATTCATAGTGATATTTTATATTAATGCTGAATTAAAGAAGTTAACCAAGCTAACAAGAATATGCAATGACTTTATATTGCAATTCCTATTGCTGATGATAATATTAATAATGATGATAAAGAACAAAGTATTAATAAAAAGGATTTGATAGTTGTAAGCGATGATGATGATAATGATATAAATAATAATAATAATAAAGAAAAAAGTAAAGTGAAGTCAAATATTGAAGAAAATAAGAATCAATAGAATACCATTATTTCCCAATGGATTGAAGAAATTAATTATGAAAATCAGATTAAAATAATAAAGATGAATTGCTTCTTAATAAAAATTTTGATAATGATTTTTTGGTAAAAATACATAATATTCATCCAGCTAATGATCAAAATGCAAAGTGAGAATTATCACTTCTTTTTACAAATAGTTTAAAGCCACCTACATATACTGGATTTTTTTTCTAATAATGAATGAATTTTAATCAATTTTATAATAATAAAATACAATTTATCATATAAAATTACTTTTTATTAATAAATATAATTTTAATATATAAAATTATTAATTTTTTTTTAGTTATAACATGTAATATCTATATAATTAAAAATATTTGTTGTGTAACTATTACCTTTAGATTAACTGTATAAATAAAAGCTTTACAATTGTGTAACTTGATCACGTGACATTACACAAATTCCAAAAAAGGAAATTTTATTTCCTACGAAAATTGTATTAAACGGTAGTATAAAATTATACAAATTTTCAAAAAAGGAAATTAATATATACAGTATATACATAATTCTAGCTAGAATTAAATTAAACCTGTTGTAAAGCAACAGGTAGCAACTAGTTATAATTAAAAAATTTTTTTTGGAAGAACTGAATCCCTCTTAGATCCTTTTCTTTAGCTTTTTTTTTTTTATTATTTTTATTTTTATTTTTATTTTTTATTATTGTATTTCTATTTATTATTATTAATTTATTATTTTACTATTTTTTATTACCAATTTATCTTCATTTCTATAGAATTATATAATATTCTTTTTTGTTTAATTAAAACTATATGACAAAGTCATAAGTTATAAACTATTACAAATGATAAATGATAAATGACAAATTATATATGTTATAGATCATATAATGTTATGTGCCAATATTGGTATCACCAAAAATTGTGATTCTAATCTTTATTAAAATTACATTGGCCAAAATTATCAGATAATATTTAACACTAAAATTTAAAGTAACAAAACTATATTTTATTAAAATTTAAATAAGAATAAGCAATACTATACATAAAAATAATTTTAATATGCTTTTATTAACATATAGAAAAATTGTTTTTTTTTTAAATATATCTAAAATGTTATAATATTAAAAAATTTTACTGCATAATAAATATCATTAGGCAATAAAAACTGATCATTGTAAGTCTGAAGCTTTAAAAAAAAAATTATTTGTGTGATATTTATTGTTATCAGTTATATCTTGTCTAATATAACATCAAAACAATCAAAATAATGATTTTTATTCATTAATTTACAGCATACAAAACAATAGAGACCCAGAAAAATTCTGATATTAAATCACAAATTTTTATCATAATAACGGAAAAAATTCTGATTTAATTCTGATAACAATTTTACTAATTATAATATGAAATATTTGATAATTCTAGCCTACTTATGACTTAATACGAGCTAATTTAGTTTATTCTAGTGACATGGCACATGGCAATAATTTTGGCCAAAAATGATTGAAATAATTGGTAATTTATTAGTTATTATAGAATTTTACAAATTCTATTACAATAAAGTGCAATAATAATTCAGTAAGGAGTAACTCTCCCTGCTGATCCCTATGCCCATTTTTTCGAAGAAGTTTTAGAAAGAAAAGTTATGCTTTTTGGCCATTTTGTTCTAAGAAAATGGTCTTTTAGTCTTAGGAAAAGTTGCTCTACGATGCTGGACTCAACTAGAGAGGTTTAGAAAGTTTGTTATTTAGTATCCGGCACACTAAGTTTCTCCACATGTCAGGTCAATATAATTTTCAGTTATCTACATCTTTCTCTAAAGTTAATATCTGAGTGGCCGTTTGGTATTCTAAGGTATACTCTTCATGTACAAGATGGATGGGTTGGACTTGTGGCTATTTCTGGTAAATCCAGAAACAGGCTTAGTGCAGAGTTTCTTTAGAAGTTAAGCAGCTTTTCGCAGAGTAGACGTATGGGCTTGGCGCAGTAGGGAGAGACTTTTCTGACATATAAGTTTGGTGAAAATTTTCCTTTTTATAATTTTATAATTCATTTTTATTGGTGAAAAGATAGTAGAATATCAGTTTTTTTGGGCTCGTGAAGTCAAATATCTGAACTGATTAAAAATCTGTATTTTTTGATGGAAGAAAATTTTTACTTTCTTGGGTTATTAATTTTTTAAACTCACCATTGTTTTTGGATTTCTGGCGGAAGATGAGGGGTTACCTAAAAAATTAATTAATAGCTAATCATCTGTTGATGATTGGTTCCCTTGTTGTAACACATTCCTTGGTTTTAGTTTCACAGTGATGATCCCTATTTTTGCCCCTTAAGATGACATCATGAATAGTTGTTATTAGAAAATCAAAAAAAGTAAAAAAGGTGCAGAAGATATGGGTACAGTGTCAAGGTGTGCTACCGTAGGGTCTTGAAGAACATTTGGTCAGGTTGCTTTGGCATTATTTTTTGCAATAGATATATTAAGGATGAAGATTCTTTGATAGGGACAAGCTAGACGATCATGGTCTAAAAATGAATTCACTCTTTGATAAGCAGTCGACTCGATTCTCAGGAGAATGTCTGGTAGTGTCATGAGGAATTGGCTTATTTTGAAGTACTACCACCAGAGCGGGAGAGGAGGCAAGATACTGGATGATAGCTTTCAGATGAAACAGTATTAGCAGTCAACTCGATTCATCTGAAATATCTGTTAGGACGACCTGATATCGGTGAAAGTGGGGTAGAGGAATAGAGATGGGATTAGCTTTGGCTCTTTTTTATATTCTAGTTCTAGTTAATTAGGTAAGTTTCTTCTTCCTAGAGGTTGATACTAGCAGCCGGTTTCTATAAATTTTTTTACAATAGTGGCAGCTATTATAACATATCTAACTAATTTGAAGACCTGAGTACATGGGAGAGGTGTGTCCTATATCCTGAAAATTGGTACTAGCAGCCAATTTCTATAACCTTATTAATGATTCGTGCTAATTTGAAACCCCAGGAGATTGTAGGAAGATTCAAATGAACTGGGCGTAGGGTATTTCCATTAACAGGGAGATACAGAAAAACTGGTTGAAGAATTTTTATTTAGTTTCTGACACTGGGATATGGAGGTTGTTTCAGAGTCAATATTGTCTAAGTTGGTCAGGGCTACCTGACTATATTCTGATGACCTATATTGCATAAGTATGACAAGTTAGATTTTTTACTTTTGCATAGCTTCTTATTAATCATTTGTATGGTACAGTAAAATGTGTCTTAATTTTGTTTAATAAAATTTTGCTTAATCAGCTTATCTTCAAAAAAAAGGTGCAATAATAATTGGCCACATCAGGAAATTTTTTCAGGAGATATATAGCGATATATATCTCTTTATCATTATTTATCACATTAATTATAATATGTGATATATATTGATAATAATCGAACTCGTCGAGTAAATTTGATGTAGATAAATAGTGATAAAACATCAGATTTTAACACTTAACGATAAATATCGATAAATATTTAAACAATAAACATCAATTTTGATAAACACCAATAAATATGCTAACGATAAATAACCTGAATAATAAGAAATACAAATGATAAAAATTGAAATTTAACCAATATGATAATGTTTTATAAAGGATAAATAATCCTTTGCATTTATTTTATTATATAAAATATCATAAAATAATGTAAAACTAAACTAAACTAACTAAACGAAAAAAATGTAGCGATAAAAATAAGAAAAACATATAAACAAAAAAAAATGAAGTTTCATAATAAAATGAACATTACGAAACTTACATTTCTAATCCTGAATTCCCAGAGCCAAATCTACAAAAAAAAGAAGAAACGTTCAGTTAAAACGTTTCTTAAAGA
>QKYT01000182.1:100835-128477 GCA_003550305.1 Glomus cerebriforme | reverse complement strand
AATAAATATCTAAAATAATTTAATATACAAACATTATGAAATAAATTTGCCGCATCTGTAGTTGACTTGGATGAAGAAACTTTATATTCAAAATATTTTCCAAACCAGATTTGAAAAACTGGTTTATTATCACTGTAATTAATAAGACATTGAACAGTATACTTGCTTTTTCCCCAGATTGTTTCCACTATATAATCATCAGGAATTCGATATTTATTGGGAGGAAGAGTATATGCTAATGATGATTTATTAGGATATACACCTTTTTTTATAACTTTATATGAAAAACTATGTCCTGGTTGTTTAAACTTGATAATTGGGTCAAAAGAATAGTTGTGAATTTCTTCTACACCAGCCATTTTCAAGTAAAATTGATGCGTAACATTTTTTTTACAGTAATATCAATTTTTTTTATGTAAAAAAATTTAAAGTTTTGTGAAACTTAATTTTGTGCTGGTCATTTAATCAAGATGATCACCAATCAAAATGGTTAAAAGTAGTATTACCATGTGTCAATTTGATGACCGTCACTTGGGGTTAAGTCTCAAAAATTGGGATTAGAGTTAAGATCCGTGCATATGAACTAATCAGACGGTTTTGGCCTGAATTATTTTCGAATTTGGCCAGAATTATGTTTAATATTGGCCAATATAATAATCNNNATNNGATNTTAAAGATTTTTAATAAATTTTAATAAAATTTAATTAAAATTTTAATATATTTATTAGATAAGTAAATTTAAAATAAATAAAATTATAATTATAGTATATAATAACTATTTATTATAACTATTTATTATATTGAAAAAATATTAAGTGNCATTGATATATTGGTATTGCGNAANAGTATATAATGTGTTTAACAACTGTTGGTATAAAAAAATGTGTATGTATTATCAATTATCATTGTGATAATATTTGATAAATAATTGCATCGTCAATTATTGTTGTGATAATATTCAATAAATAACTGCATCGTAAACTAATCTCATGATTAATTAATGTATTCAGATAAATATTGTTATAATATTACAGATATTTATTGATATTTATCTAAATATGTTAATTATTAATATTTTTATTATGATAAATAATAATGAATAACTGCATCATCAACTAACCTCATAATTAATTAACATATTCGGATAAATATCGTTATAATATTACAGATATTTATCGATATTTATCTGAATATGTTAATTATCAATATTTTTATTACGATAAATAACAATAAATAACTGCATTGTCAACTAACCTCATGATTACATCAGAAAATTTTTTCAGAAGATATATAGCGATATATATCTCTTTATCATTATTTATCATAATAAAAATATCGATAATTAACGTATTNAGATAAATATCGATAAATATCTGTGATATTATAACGATATTTATCTGANTACGTTAATTAATCATGAGNTTAGTTGACNATGCAGTTATTTATCGAATATTATCACAATGATAATTGATGATGCAGTTATTTATCATTATTTATCATAATAAAAATATCAATAATTAACGTATTCAGATAAATATTGATAAATATCTGTGATATTATAATGATATTTATCTGAATACGTTAATTAATCATNAGATTAGTTGACGATGCAGTTATTTATCGAATATTATCACAATGATAATTGATGATGCAGTTATTTATCATTATTTATCATAATAAAAATATCGATAATTAACGTATTCAGATAAATATCGATAAATATCTATGATATTATAATGATATTTATCTAAATATGTTAATTAATCATGAGGTTAGTTGATAATGCAGTTATTTATCGAATATTATTACAATGATAAGGGCAGTGACATATATTACCTAATATTAGTTTCATAAGAGGTCCTACCTCTCCCCTAGGTAAGATTTTTTTAACCAATAATATTTAAATATATATATAGTATTAATTTTGACCAATAAAAATGCATAATTTTGTGTCATGTAAGATTTTGTTTTACCCCCCACCCCCTAAAATATTACCTAATAAATGTCACACTCCTAATTGACGATACAGTTATTTATCGAATATTATCACAATAATAATTGATGATACATACATGATTTTTTATACCATATACTATAATTATAATTTTATTTATTTTAAATTTAAATATATTAAAATTTTAATTAAAATTTATTAAAATTTATTAAAATCTTTAAAATCAGATCCAGATTATTATATTGGCCAATATTAAACATAATTTTGGCCAAATTCAAAAATAATTCAGGCCAAAACCGCCTGATTAGTTTCAGAAAATTTTTTCTTTTAAATATCTTACTACTGATACGTCCTCTTTTTGTCACTATGAATGGGCAGAGGAAGCAGCAATGGCTCTTTCCCTGTAGGTACTAATGACCTTTACCCATTCATAGAGGAGGAGCTTTTCGCAAGATTAATTTAAAAAAAAATTAATTAAAAAAATGAAAAAAAAATGAAAAAAGGCTCATTATATACTTTTTTCGTATTATGTGTATCATATGATACGAGCTGCAGTTTATTTTTTTAAAAAAAAACTGCGTGCCGTGCTTATCAATTAAGCTGCAGCTGCAGTTTATTTTAGTCATTTAAACCATAAATCAGCAACTTTTAATCGCCGTTTGAACTTAGTTCTGGAAATTGAGAAACGGTAAGTTTNTTCGTGAAACTTANCATTTTTTTTTGTTTTTTTTAGAAACACTTATTAACATTTCTTTTTTTTTCTTATAGGTTCTCTGAACTCTTCAGTCTAAAATGGGAAGGAAAAACGGTAAGTTTCTTTGTGAAACTTACCATTTTTTTTGTTTTTTTAAAAATGCTTATTAACGTTTCTTTTTTTCTCTTGTAAGTTCTCTGAACTGTTCAGTCTGGAATAGAAAGGGAAAATGGTAAGTTTCTTCACAAAACTTACCATTTTTTTTTGTTTTTTTTAGAAACGCTTATTAACATTTCTTTTTTTCTTGTAGGTTCTCCGAGCTCTTCAGTCCGGAATGGGAGGGAAAATGGTAAGTTTCTTCACGAAACTTACTGTATTTTTTTTATTTTTTTTTAGAAATGTTACTAACATTTCTTTTTTTCATTTTTTTTGTAGAATCGGGCTTTTTTTCAATTTCAGTTTGGAAATCTGGCAAGTTTCGAAGTTGTCAAAACTTTCTTTTCAAAACGTAAGTTTCATAATGAAACTTCATTTTTTTTGTTTTTTTTTAAGAAACGTTCTAACTGAATGTTTCTTCTTTTTTTGTAAATTCAGCCCTGGGAATTCAGGATTGGAAACATAAGTTTTGTAACAAATCATTTTATTATGAAACCATTTTTTTTTTNTTNTTTTTTTTTTAAGAAACATTCTAACTGAATGTTTNTTCTTTTTTTTTNTAGATTCGGCTCTGAAAATTCAGAATCAGAAAAAAATGTAAGTTTCATAATGAATTACTTCATTACGAACTTTCATTTTTTTGGTTTTTTTCTTTAAGAAATGTTCTAACTGAACATTTCTTCTTTTTTTTGTAGATTCGGCTTTGGAAATTCAGAATCAAAAAAGAAACGTAAGTTTCGTAATGAATTACTTTGTTACAAACTTTCATTTTTTTTGGTTTTTTTCTTTAAGAAACGTTCTAACTGAACATTTCTTCTTTTTTTTGTAGATTCGGCTCTGGGAATTCAGAATTGGAAACATAAGTTTCATAATGTTCATTTCATTATGAAACTTCATTTTTTTTGTTTTTTCTTTAAGAAATGTTCTAACTGAATGTTTCTTTTTTTTTATAGATTCAGCTCTGGGAATTTGGGATTGAAAACATAAGTTTCGTAACATTCATTTTATTATGAACTTTCATTTTTTTTGGTTTTTTTCTTTAAGAAATATTCTAACTGAACGTTTCTTCTTTTTTTTGTAGATTTAGCTCCAGGAATTCAGAATCGGAAAAGAAACGTAAGTTTCATAACGAATTACTTCATCATTTTTTCATTTTTTCTTTCTTTATTAGAAATGTTCTAATTGACTGTTTCTTCTTTTTTGTAGTTCGCTTCTGAAATGTAAGTTTCGTAACGTTCGTTTTGTTATGAAACTTCATTTTTTTTTGTTTATATGTTTTTTCTTATTTTTATTATTTATCGCTTGACTTTTTTTTTATTTTTATCGTTTAACATTTTTTTTCTTATTTTATCGTTACATTTTTTATTTTTATCGCTTAACATTTTTTCTTATTTTTATCGCTACATTTTTTTCATTTAGTTAGTTTAGTTTAGTTTTACATTNTTTTATNATATTTTATATAATAAAATAAATGCAAAGGATTATTTATCCTTTATAAAACATTATCATATTAGTTAAATTTTGATTTTTATCATTTGTATTTCTTATCGTTTAGGTTATTTATCGTTAGCATATTTATTGGTGTTTATCAAAATTGATGTTTATTTTTTAATTATTTATCAATATTTATCATTAAGTGTTAAAATCTGATGTTTTATCACTATTTATCCACATCGAATTCACTCGACGAGTTCGATTATTATNGATATATATCACATATTATAATTAATGTGATAAATAACGATAAAGAGATATATATCACTATATATCCCCTGAAAAAATTTCCTGATATAATTAACTAAACTATAAAAAAAAATTCTGATATGAGGATTTATGTATACAATTAGTAAGAGAAATATCATCTTCATAATTTTTGTATATATAAATTAAATTATTGTTACTGTCTTTAGTAACTATAAATCACAAGAATTTTTTTTTCTAACGAATTATTACTATATAACTAACTAATAAAGAAACCCAAGTATTTGTAGCATTATCTTTTGAATGGTCATATACTGTTAAAATAAGGTATAATGTAGTTGTCAAAAAGCTAGAAATTTCAAGTTCACTATGTAAATCTAAAGCTTCTAAAAATATGAATTTGTCAAATATAATCTAATTTTTATTATATGGTTATTAGTAACTTTTAAAATGAAAATTTCTTTGGCATAAAATTTGATACCAGTTCTGTAAAGATATAGTATTTAAAAAGAATAATGATAAATATTAAATTTAATAAGGTATAAAATAATAAAAAATATTTTATTGTTTTTAGTAAAAATTTATGTAACTAAAAATTTTCTAGCAAATAGGATTCTGAACTTTTATATAGCAATTCTAAACTTTTTTTAAACTTTTTTTAATATTTTCTCTTAAAGTATAATATATAAGTTTGTATAAAAACTATACCTAATGAAACTTGAGATTTCAAAAAATAAAAAAAGTAGTTTTTTTTAATATTTAGTTTATTTAATTATCATATTAGTATTGACGCAAAATGCAGAAAATTTTTTTGTGCCAATCAATCTTATATTAAAAATCATATGATTGCATACTCCCTTAATCTTTAAGTATAAGAAATCATGTTTAAAAGTTTTTAATTTATTCATGAAGTTGTTTTAGCTTAATACCATATTTATCTGCTGTTAAATGTTTGCTGTGACCATTTTCATAATACATAATTATTATTAGCTTTTCTCTTACTAATCAGTATCTATTCTTTCTTTTTATAATTCTAGTATGATGAGTTCTGAAATTTTTATAAACTATTTTATTAAAAATATAAGTTTAATATTTTTAAAAGATACTCAGAAATTTTTTAGTGCAGTAAAAAAAAATTATTAAAGAGTAAAAAATGTGACAAGATCATAATTGAAAAAATATTTTTAATGTATTTATGTATAATTTTATATATTGTTTTTTTCAATAAGAATAGCTAATTAAAGTATTTATTCCTCCAAATAATATTTCTAATTCAGTTATTAATGAATATGATATTATAACAAAAAGGAAATTTTAAGTACTATATACAAATCTGATAAATTTTATCATAAAATAAGAAATCTGCAAATTATATCATAAAATACAGTATTAGTAAATTCAAACTGACACAAGAATAAATGTAAAATTATAATAAAATTTACATATTTTTCTAATTTTATAATTTATTATAATAAAAAAAAAGTTTTAAATGCAATACAAATCTTGCCAAATTTTATTATGAAATAAGCATTAACAAATTTGAATTAATATAAGAGTAAATGTAATAAAAGTAATAAATTTTTTAATTATTTTATATTTTATTTTTTTTTTTTGAAATTAGCTGTATACAGTTTTATACCCAATATAATATAATATTCCCATAATAAAATACCTTTCCATCCAATTAAGGTTACCTGCTAAGATTTAGACAAGTTGATAAAATGCTGAAAAGTGAAACTTTATCAAAACTATATTAAAGTTTTATTAAAAAGTTGGCAAAACTCTGCCGAATAGTGAAACTTGCCGAAACCTATTATGAATGCTGAAACTGCTAAAACTTTACCAAAACTATAATAAAGCTATAGTAAAATCTTGCCAAAACTAATCATAGATTTTGAGAAGGTTTAGGCAGGCAACTATACATCCAATATATTCTGCATCTTATAAAATACTCAAAGGTATGATTTAATTTTAAAATCGCTAAAATTGATATAGATTCAAAATATTAATTATCAATTAATATCAATTAAAAAAATTTAACTAATATAAATTCATAATAATATAAGTATATTTTATTATTTATTATACTTAGTTTGTTGATTAATCAATTAAAAAAAAATTAATTAATATAAATTTATAATAACATAAATATATTTTATTATTTATTGTACTTATTAGTTTATTAATTGATTAATTAAATAATATAAATTTATAATAATATGAGTATATTTTATTATTTATTGTATTTAATTTATTGATTGATTAATTAAAAAAATCAATTGATCAAATTAATTATGTTGTAATGTTGTACACTTGTATTAATCTTTTTTAATGTATTTTAAAAATATATAGATAGCTGATTAATTTTAAAAAATATGCTGATAACTTACAATTTTAGAAAGAATATAAAAAAGTATTTTTTCTTAACTTTTACTCTTAATTATTTTTAAATATTCTTTAATATATATATAAAATGAGAACTTGAAGTAAAAGAAAAGATCATTTATCTGTTATCAAGTAATATTTTAAGCAACCAAAATTATCTCAATTTATAATACTCAAAGTAAAAGATTTTTTATTAATATACTATTAATTTATTATATTTATCATTATTGTTCAATTATTTTTCAAAGTATTTTATTAAATTATACTGCATTACTTTTTATTAATTTTGTATTAATTTTTTTTTATATTAAATTAACTAGTGAAGATGATCCCAATAATAGAATGACTTCTGAATTCTCTTCTGAATCATAAAAAAATATTAGATCTTAAATAAACAATTAGTAAATTATGTTCATTTTTGATTTTATTATTAAATTTGTTCTACTATATTACTATTCTTTTTTTTAATTATTTCAACTAACATTCAATATACTAAGGAGCAATCTGGTTTGTATTTTTATATTTAATATTTCACCTTTTATCACTACCAAACTCTTTTATAAGAGTCATGTTTTCTAAAAATTTGTTAAAATTTATAAAAGTCATATTTTCTTGAAATTTATTAAGATTTGAAATAAATTTTGAAAGAAATTGAATAATATTTCTAATATTATCTTCAGTTTAAAAAAGCAAAAATTAATTCCAGTTTTCAGTAATAAACAAAAAGAAAAAGATGATATATTTTACAAAGTAAACTTTATTTTTATTTTATTATTTTTCATTGAATTATATTTAATCATTTTACTTATAGAACATGATTAAAGGACTTACATATAAGCTATTTCATAATCACAAATTGGTATTAGATAAAAAAATGAAAAAAAATGTTCAAGAAAATTTTAGAAAATAATAAAAATTGGAAAAGTTAAATAAAAAAAGTATTTTATACAATAAGTTATAAAATAATACTTTATATTCAGAAATAAGTGTTTTACTTATAAATTTATTAAAACTTTATTTATTAATATTTGTTTACTTTATAGTTGCTTAAAAGAAATCATATCAAAAAAGAATATTACATCCGTCATATTAAAGAAAACTTGTAAGCACATTTGGGATTAATTGAATTATTCTTTTCAATAAAAATTTTATAAGGAACAGATGAAAAGTTAAAAAATGAGTAATATCATTAAACAAGTTTATAATAATCTATATTAATTCTAATAATAAAAATTCTAATATATATCATCAATTATTAAGAAAGTTTTTGTTACTAGTGAAGAGTAAACAAGAAAGAATGCAATTTGATGTTAAGCAATCTTAGAAATTATTTTTGATAAAGACTTTTTATCATCAAAATTAGAAATCAATATTATTAATAGATGATATATAAAACTTTTTAAGGTATTATTTTTTGTTTTTGTAAATTATTACTATCTTTAATATTTTTATCTATTTTTATTAATTGTATTTTAATTATTATAAAGTAATAACAAAGCTAATGAAGCTGAACAATTTGGAAATAAATATTCTGAAAATAATAGTGATGTTGATGATTAATTTCTTTATATTAAATGCTTTTTTTGGCATAGTATATATACAATCTAAAGTATCACTTATCTTTTAATGTAATTATAAGATTAATCTATTCCTAATTTTAAGTATAGTAATGAAGATACATTTAAAAAAATGTTTCAAATTAAATTAAATAAAATATATAAGTTTAATTAAAGCTTTATGTAAACTAGCTTAAGCCAAACTATAATCTGATTTAATTTGACTTAAAAAAAAAGCTTAACTTGAACCAAAATGAGCTAAATCATAAAAATTTTAGCTCAAGCCATAAAAATTTTAGCTTGAGCTGAGTTAGTTTGAAGATTTTTATAAAAAAAAATAAATAAAAGAAACATTAGCAATATTTCTAATATTCATATAATAAAAAGTCCTCTTTTTACTTTCCATTTACCTTCTAAGGATTGTTTAAAATATCCAGGAAGATTCTTACAAAAAAAATAAAGAACTTTAATATTAGTAATATTTACTAATGTTAAAAACTCTCTTTCATCTTCTATTTATCTTTTAAGGATTATTCTAAAATGTCCAGAAAGATTTTTACAAAAAAATAAAAAACTTTAACATTAGTAATATTTACTAATGTTAAAAATTCTCTATTTACCTTCTAAGAGCTGTTCTAAAGCATCCAGGAAGATTTCTACAAAAAAAATAAAGAACTTTAATATTAGTAATATTTACTAACATTAAAGATTCTTTTTTACCTTCTATTTACCTTTCAAAAATCATTCTAAAGCATCCAAAAAGGTTCCTATAAAAAAATTAAAGAACTTTAGAGTTTCTAATGAGTCAAGTCAAATTGAGTTATATTACAAATGAGTTAAGTTGAGTCAAGTCAAATTTGAATCATGAGTTAAACTAATAAAAATTTAAACTTAAGTTAAATTGAATCAAATCAAATTTAAGTTTGAGTCAAGTCAAGTCAAGTCAAATTAAATCAAATTAAAATTAAATCAATTAAATTAATTTAAATTTATATATATATCACTGGTCAAAAACTGATCTATCTTACAGATATCTTACAGATATCTTATAAATATCGGGTACCCAAAATGCGTAAATTCTGCTATACATCGGGTACCCAATATGTATACTATAGAATTAAAAAATACAATTTATTAATTATCTCGCTATCCAGTGATCATAAAAAGATGAAATATAGCTCATTCGATTCGACTCACTGAGACGTATCGAATGATACTAATTTCGCATTTCTAGGTATGATAGATGTCGAGATATTCGATAAATCGTAAAAAAACAAATAAAAAATGCCGATTTGTCAAATATCTCGACATCTATCGCACCTAGAAATGCGAAATTAGTACCATTCGATACGTCTCAGTGAGTCGAATCGAATGAGCTATATTTCATCTTTTTATGATCACTGAATAGCGAGATAATTAATAAATTGTATTTTTTAATTCTATAGTATACATATTGGATACCCGATGTATAGCAGAATTTACGCATTTTGGGTACCCGATATTTATAAGATATCTGTAAGATATCTGTAAGATAGATCAGTTTTTGACCAGTGTATATATTATTAAATATATATGGAAAATTTTAACACTTACCTTGAGTAAAAATATTTACCCTAATATTACTACAAAAAATTTTCACCTTACGTAATTTTGGCCGGTATTATGGCATTAAGAAATTAATCATATAACAAATAAGGTATGACAAATAGAATTTTTCATACCAAAAAAAATCTCTGTTTCTGGAATATATAATAAAAATGGAAAACAGAAAGAGTGTGATACCAGTGACAAATTTTAAAGGTTATGTGGGAATGGGAAAATTTTGTAATGATACTGGGAAAGATAGTGAAAATAATAAGTTATATTTAGGGGTTAGATAAATAAATGAGAGGTTAATTCAAAAGTTATACAAGCTGATTTGTCTGATTAATGATCACCAGAACTATTACTATATGTAAATTACTATATGTTACTATTAAAATTGAATACTACCTCATATTTAAAGTAACAGATTTGCCAATAATCAATATAATGTATGAAAAAAATGGTAAAACGATAATGGCGAAATGTAAAACTACACAAAAAAATTATTTTTTTTTCAAAATATTCTATCTATATTTTTTAAAAATTTTGGATCGGCTGTTTAAAATACCTCAAAAACATATAAAATTTTATTAAATACTTGAAAATAATATATAATAAAAGAAGAAAAAGCTATTTTAAAATGTTTTACATAAAAATATTTAGTATATATTTATTGAAATCTCAAAAGAAAAGAAGAAATTATTTCACTTTTTACTACTAAGTAATAAAAAACATATAAAACTAAGAACAAAGAAACTAGTAGTCCAATTCACTTAAGGTAATTAAATTCAAAAATCACCTGGGGTGAAATTTAAATTAATTCTAAATATATATTAATTTTATAAAAAAAAACAATAAATAAAATAAATTAATTAAAAAAAAATAATAAAAAAATTAATAAAATAAAAATTTAATTTGTGATTTATAAGAAATGGAAAGAATTTTATTAATGATCAGCAGAACAAACTTTAAAATGCGATATCTTGCCATCTACTTATCCAAATTATGCGATTTTTATACAATGCATAGCCTGAATCACGAGCTATTAAATAAACCTACATTCGCATAATTCCAGTCATTAGAAGCTGAGATATTATGCTCCAAAGATTTCCTTCTAGAATTCTTATAGTACTTTACTAATAATCCTAAACCGATTTTTGATTTTTGGCCTGTTTTGATTAAAGTTTTGAATTTTAAAAGTATTAAATAAATACTTGCATTACTATTTATCTTTAAATATAAAATCATTGAATTATCTTTAAAATTGCTTATTCTAAATGAAAGCTAAAATCATAAAATTTGAGTTTTTATATATAAAATAATTGGTATATTTTTACTATGAATTGCAATTTTAGCTCTCATTTAGAATAAGCAATTTTAAAGATAATTCAATGATTTTAATTTGAAGATAAATAGTAATGCAAGGATTTATTTAATACTTTTTAAAATTCAAAACTTTAATCAAAACAGGCCAAAAATCAAAAATTGGTTCAGGATTATTAGTAAAGTACTATAAGAATTTTAGAAGGAAATCTTTGGAGCGCAATATCTCAGCTTTTAATAACTGGAATTATGCGAATTTAGGCTTGTTTAAAAGCTCGTAACTCAGGCTATGCAATGGTATAAAAATCGCATATTTTGGATAAATAGATGGCGAGATATCATATTTTAAAGTTTGCTTCACTGATCATTAATAAATTCTTTCCATTTCTCACGAATTATAAATTAAAATAAAAAAATTAATAAAAAAAAAATTTAAAATAAAAAAATCACTTAATATGTTTATAATAATTTTATTACAATTTTTTTTATGATGCTTATTTGGTAATAAGTGCTTTTTTTTTATTTTTTTTTATTTTATTTCATTATATACTTACTTTGATTCTACTTTTTTTTTCGTAAGTTCTCTTAAATGGTTTACTCTTTTAACCTTAGAATGGTAATATCAATTGGTGAGTTTCTACAGAATTTGATATGTTATTTTTAATATTTTTTTCATTTTATTTATATTGATTTATTTTTACTTATTCTTACCTTTTTTCTTTCTTTTTATAAGTTCTTTGAAACCTAAATTGGTTTATTCTTTATCTTTAGAATGGCAATGTAGGTTAGCGAGAGGCTTCTACAGAATTTGGTATGTTAGTTTAAAGTTTTTATTTATTTTAATTTATTTTTACTTATTTATACTTTTTTTTGTAGGTTTTCTTGAATAGTTCATCCTTTAAACTTTGAAATAGCAATATTAGTATATTAACAATATTAGTTTTTCTTGTTAATTTTATTTTATTTGCTTTTACTTATTTACTTGTTTTCTTTTTTGTAAGTTTTCTTTGATCTTTTGGTTTTGCTTCATTTTTTCTAATCTTAAAATAGAAATTTTGGCAGATTTCTTTAGAATTCAGTATGTTAAAAAATTTTGTTTTTGTTTTTCTTTCTCATTCTATTTTTAATTATTTCTTTTTTTTTCTTTTTATAAATTTGGATTTTTGGATTGAAAAATCATGGAATTTTGTTTGGATAAGTGATGTGGCATGGGAATAAATGTTTTTCCATTATAATTAACTAATTTTTTTTTTTTTTTTTTTATTTTTCTTAATTATATTTATATATAAAAGTCAAATCAAACTTGTGAGTCAATGAGTCAAATTAAGTCTTGATTTGTTATCAAGAGTCAAAAATTTTACTGACTTAACTCAACTCAATTTGATTTGACTCATGACTCAACCTGGATTGACTCGACTTATCTGAAACTCTAACATTAGTAATATTTACTAATGTTAAAAATTCTTTCTCACCCTTTATTTATCTTCCAAGAGCCGTTCTAAAGCATTCTTTACAAAAAAAAAAAAAAAAAAAAAATTTTAAGTTAATAATTGTTTATTAACTTTAAAGAAATATATCATCTTCTATTATCTTATTATATTTTCAAGTTTTCTGAAGTAAGGATTATTTAAAAAGATTAAAATTAAAAAAATTTTTTTAAAAAGATCTGAAAATTATTACACTGTAGTGATATTTGATTAATAATCAAATAATCATTATAATATTTCAAATTTTTTTTAACTTAAGTTATTTGAGTCAAGTTATCTCATAGCTTAGCTTTTTCAAATAAACTACTTTATAGCTTAAGCTTTTTTCAAGCCAGTTTATAAGTTATGAACTATTTTAAATATAACTTAGCTTAGCTTAGCTTGAAAAGCTTATGAGCTAACTTAACTTGTGCAAAGCTTTAAACTCAATATAATAATAATTCATTTGGATAAATAGCAAAATAAAACATTATAATTGATTAGTATCAGTTGTAATATCAGTTATTATAAAGTTTGTTGTTTTGTGTTAAATAACACTAATGTTGTTTAATATGATATTTAATACTCTTAAAAATTTACTGATGTAAATTTGAACAGTTATTTTTTATACTAATTTAAAATCTTATTCATATATTTTTGACCATTCTAAAGGAGTTGTATACCACTTTAAATATATTAGATTTCATATAAAGTAATAAGAACTAGGAAAATATTTGAAAAATTAATCTATAACCAATTAATAATATTTAGTTAGCTTCTATTATTATTATACTTATAGTTATTTATTTTATAGTTTAGTGATTCTTATTTAGTTTCTTAAGATGATATAATGTATTGTTGAGAAAAACTAAAAAAAAATAATATTTTCTTTTTTTGTATTTTTAGGAAATCTAAAGGAAATTCAGAATATTATATTTTATTTAAGAAGGCTTTACTATTAAATCTACCTATTTTTTTATATGTGATGAGTGATACTTTTTTATGTATTAGGGTGAAGGATATATTGCAGATGCAGTTTATATTTAAATATTTGCTTATTTTATTAAAAAAAAAAAAAATTTAAAAATCTATTTATTTGTAAAATTTTTATTTTAATAATAAAATTTATTAGAAATTGATAACTTTACTTTAAATGCAATTTGCATTTTGAATTTGCTAATTATTTTATTTTTATTAAAGAATAACTTGGTAATTAATACGAAAATAATAAGATATTAATAAGTTTATGACCAATACTTGTAAAAATATAAATCAAATGTTTTTTAAAATGTAAGTATAAATCAAATCCATTATTTGGAATACTAATTTATAAAGATATAAATATTTTACATGCTGTACATTTGTTTTTTTCACTTAAATTTACAAATAATAAATGGATATTCAAATATTATTATGTTTATAATAAGAGTTTTTTTTTGAGAAAAAAACAAAAGTTTTTCTTGATACAATGAGGTATAAATAATAAAATTGGTATCTATGCGTTGATAAAAACACATATACACTATATTAATTAATTATACAGTATATAGTTTTACTTAAAAATGATTCATTTCAATTGCCAACATAATAGAAAAAGCTTACTGAAATGTTCATTTCTTGAATGGAAAAGAAAGAAGTCTTTGATAAAAGTGTCCATTTCTAAGTAAAACCACCTGTGAAATCAATACTTTACATCGGATCATTAAAAAACATATATATTAGAAATTAACCGCAAATCTCAGAAGTACAAGCTTCAGGGTTCTTTAAAAGTAATGTCTCAGATTTAGCTTTTTCCAAAGCTGCTTGTATGTCGGATTGGATTGAAGTATCACCTTTCCTTGGAGAAGCTTGTTCGCATGCTTTTAACACCTGTTTAAGAGGTGCTTGATCTCCCCATACTTTTTCTCGATATTGATATACTACTCCTTCTGTGTCGGATTTAATAATGTACAATCCTCCTAAAACGCTCCCATCTCCTTTAAAGTTGCCTGTGACTCCCTACATGATATTTAAGATTTATAGTTTTAATTGTAACATGTGGATAAAACCATAAAACCAAGTTTAATCGCTTACAGTTTTGTAATTTCTTCGGATATTTGACCATACTGACGGTTTAATGAAACTCACAAAACCGGCATATTGTAATTTTCCGCCTCTAAATTAATTTGGTTTCATTATATTACAAAAAATCATACAAAGAAAAATAAATTAATTACATACCCAAGTGAATTATAAAATGCCTTTTCTTTATCGAAATATACGGTGCCTTTCCAAAAACCTTCATTAAATTCTTCAACTTCATTATCCAAAATCTCATGTACAATTGCTACCATATTTAGACCCATCTTTCCAAATATTAAGTCACGCTGAGAAGAAATTCTTACAGCATCCTCACGACATAATTGACAACCAGGCCGACGAACTTACAAAATTATTATAATTAAAATTTCAATGATTCTGACGAATTACATTATATACTTACCAACAAAAATCAAAGCGGGACCACTTTGCCAAATATTACTTGCTTTAAAAGTGGAGTTGTCTTTAAGGTCTGTGAGAGTTATATCCCTTAAAACCTCAATAGGAGTAACCTCTTGAACTGAATTATCTTTAGAAGCCATACTTGCTGTTTTTTTAAAAAATTCTGCAAGATAAAAATTATCTGGAAATTGATCGAATAAATCTCTACCGACTTCGGTATTAAATAGGAAAAAGATGATACAAATTGAGAGAATAGGCAAGAAAATTATGTATTTATTGATGGCAAAGGTAGACATTTTTTGATTATCAAAAAATTTAGAACTGTTGTAGCCCAAACGTGACCATGTCCCGAATCCGATTTGGATATCCCAAATCAAACTTGGGACAATCCTATGTCCGAAATTTAACCATATCCCAAACAAAACTAGTAAATTTTAAATGTTTAAGACGTCTCAAACTACATTTAAGACTGGGTTAGTTTGGGACATGGTCAAGTTTCGGATATAAGGTTTTCCCAAGTTTGATTTGGGACATGGTAGTGTTTGGGATACAACAGAACGATCAAAAAGTTGCCTCGGATTACGTCAAATTCTCTAAATTGGTATTTTTTTGGTTGTGCATCATCCAAAAGTATCGTTAATTAACCGTTAATTATGTTACTTATAAAATGGTTAATTAACCATTACTTTTATAAAAATGTAAGAATTTAAGTTATGTGATTTAGTAATTTATTAAATTCTATCATAATTTATAAATTATAATTAATAATTACTAAATTTATAATTTGATTTATGAAAATCTTAAAATATATAATGGAGAATGGAGTTTTAAAAGTAAACTCAAAACAACAAAAAAAGAAACAAATTAGTAATTTTAATATTAGCGATAATGATAATAATAAAGATAATGATAATGATAATGATAATGAAAATGAAAATGATAATTCTGATAATGATAGTATAATTGGATTTGGATCAAATGTAATCAAATTTTCAATAAATTACAATATATTATTTATGTATTTTAATATAATATATAATTAATATATATATATTACTTATAGGTTAATTAACCAAATTTATATGACAGCTTTTTTACAATCATTTGTCACACGATTATTCATCACATAATTTCTTAATGCCGTAATGCCGGCCAAAAGTCACGTGTAGTGAAAAATTTATGGGTAAATGACACCGGTGGTGATCACCACTTAAAATGGAGGTGTGCGATTGTTTTGACGAGAAAATCATGTGATTCTTATTAGAAAATCACAACTCCAAGAAGCTATTGGTATGTCACAAGAAGGTGAGCGGTTCAACAAAAAGAGTAGATTGAAGTTTTGATTTTACGAGGTTAAATCTAGAGGCTAACATCACGCAAAATTCTAATATTTATCAGTTATGGTCGATTAGTGATTTATTATAACTGATTAACTAAACAATAAATTATTCTAATACAAAGATGCAGGACAAAAATTAATTGGTCTTATCCTTAATTTTTAAAGGGGTTTTATTTGTTTTTCTCTTCATGCAAAAAAAATTTAATATCCAACAAATTATAATATTTTCTATAAGATTTCTTTTTTTTTTCAATCTATTTTTAACCATATGTATAAACTAATTCCAAAACTTTTAGTTTCACATCACATTTTTTTAAAAACTCATCTAACGCCACCGAACTAAAGGTCCAAATTTTAGGGAAAATCAACTCTCTCAATCCCTTCGGTATCAAAGTCATTATTTTCAATAATTGTTTACTTGGATTAATTCCCCATGTCCCATTACACAATTTTAATTTCTGCAATGTATGACATTCACTTAATAATCTAAAACAATCAATCAAATCATGCGCCTCGATGTAGAATTCCAATTCTCTGATCTGGCTACAATGTGTGATTATAAAGGTTAGCAAAATAAAATCAATGTCATGTTGACAATTCAATGTGAGTGAACGAAGAGTGCGAGAAGAAGATTTTATCAAAAATAATAAGGAATCTTGAGAAATTGATGAAGCTCTAACACTTAATTTTTGTAATGATAAGAATAATGGAAATGTAGGGGTTGTGTTGTTGCAATAATTCTTTCGTTTCAAGCCACTTTGATGATTATTTGTAGGAGTTATTGATGAGGATTGAGTAAGTGGTTGGAGAAGATTAAGAATATGGTTAAAATAATAATTCCTAATATTATTAGAATTTTGTTTGCTATTAATAAAATTGTTATCCCAAGAACAGTTTGTTAAAATTAGTGTTTTCAAATTTACAAAACTTCCAAATAATTCCATGTCAACATTACTTTCAAAAGTTATTGTATCGAATTCTAAATAAGTCAAAGACCTTGATTGTGATTCAAGAGAATTGATAAAATCGATATTTAAATCACAAAAAGAAATTGAGATGTGTCGTAATTTTTTTTGTGATTTAATTAAGTTTTCAAGATTTTCTCTTTCTGACCCAGGCAGATCATTACACGATGATAAATTCTTTGATATTGGCGTCTCTGTGGTGAATGTGGAAGTAAATATTTCGTAAAAAGGATCCAAAAAATTTGCTGTTCCTATATCAATATTTTCAGTGATATTATATGTTTGATGTCGCACATACGGAGACGATAATATCAAATCATTGAAAATTGAATTTGCACGAGTAACGTTACCACGAAGGCCACCATTATGTCTCTGTGTTCTGGTAGGATTTGATATAGGAAAAAAAGTTGTTATCGGTTCGAGTCTTCCAATACCGCCATATTTTAAACCATATACACCTCGTTTAGACTCTGTCGAAATTTTTTCTATAATTAACTTTTTCAAATTTTGACAATTACTTGATCTAGAAGCAACATCCAAATTTCTTTCCTTATTTCCCCAACCAGAATAATTAAATTCTCGTATTTGTGGCAAACATCTCAACAAATAAAATCCAATAACTTCATCATGATCGGTATTAAATATCAACTCATCAAATGCTGAACATTGCTTATTAATCAACAAACTTAGTTCTTTTACAACACATATGATCATTTTTTGATCAGGACTCATTAAGTGATCATAATAACTAGAAGATGAAGATTGTTTATTATTTGATGAATAAATTTTTGTATTTATGTTTTCCTTAGTCTTATTAGAAATAGTTGTTACTTTATGGTCTTTGTTGTTAACCCATTTTCGAACACTTTCCCACAAATCACTTGTAGCAATCCTTCTCAAATATCCAGCATAATTAAAATTTGGCTGATTTCTTGAAGATACTTTTCGTTTTAATGGTTTACATTCACGTTTTAATCGACACTTTGATTCATTATCCATACACTGAATATAAGTTTCTACCAATTTTGGGGAAGCTCCTTTTCTTGCACACAAATAGAATGGCTGTCTCCACAAAATCGGTAAGACATTTTTACACCAAAAACGATTTACCAGTAGTATGGAATGTAATGAAAGTTCGTCGTCTTGTAAATGTTCAAATATTTCTTGTAAACATTCTGCAGGAATTGGAACAACCATTTTTACGAAATGGAGAGGTCAAAACTTGAAGGAAAAAAAATTTTGTACAAGCATATAAAATTGAATGTGTAACGCAATGGTACAACATAACAATGTGCTAATGTGATAAAACGTGTGATCAGATCGTCATTTTCGATTGAACTAAAATATATATAATTTTATACCTAATTTAGCATTAAAATTTATGAATTACTTTAATTAGACACAATTATTTCTGTAACTGTATTAAAGCAAAAGTTAAAGTTTCTATTTAAGCTCAAAAATAGTTTCAATGGGCATACATTCATCTAATAATTGGTAATAATACAGTATAAGTTAGTCAATACATATTTATTATTTGTATAATTAAGTAAATATTATTTATAACTTATCATTATAAACATATAGTTAATTTTTTGGTATACTTTTAGTTTGTCTATTTGAATAATCATATTTTTCCTAAGAATATTTCAGTTTCTAATTCTTATGCAATCTTAAAAAAAAATTGCTCTAAGAATTATTATATCAAAAGTTTTAAACTCTAATATTTGCAAAAAATATTCCAAATAAGTTTTAAATAATATTAATAATTTTATTAATTTTTAAAATCTTTTAACTCAAAATTTTCTTTAGTTTTAATAAAAAAAACAAAAACATTATATTTTTAAGTTTTCTAAAATTTAAATAAAAAAAATAAAACTAAATCTTTATATGCAAATCCAAAAATCTTAGAATAATCAAATAGCTTTAAAGATATTATTTTAAGAATATTATTTATAAAAAAAAAAAAAAAAAAATAAGTAGTATTATAAAAATGAAGTTTGCTATTTACCACCACTGGTGGTCAACACCAGTGTCACGTGATCATATATATCACGTGACTTCGCTTCGAAGTGGAAGGTGCCTCCTAAAGAAAAAATACAAAAAGAAACATTAATAACGTTCCAAAGACAAAAAAAAATCCAAACCCTCCCAAAATCTCCATTCCCAACTTACTTAAGCCGAAATACAGATTCAGAAAAGCTTCCCCTAAAGAAAAAATGCAAAAAGGAGCGTTAATGATGTTCCAAAGACAAAGAAAAAGAAAAACCCAAAAAACACAACCTTCCAACTTACTTTCATGATCCAAATCGAAGTCCAAATCCAGAAAGGTGCCCTCTAAAGAAAAAATACAAAAAGGAACGTTAATAACGTTCCAAAGACAAAAAAAAATCCAAAAAACCCCAAAAATCTCCATTCCTAACTTACTTAAGCCGAAATACAGGTCCAGGAAGGCATCCCCTAAAGAAAAGAAGTAAAAGGAACGTCAAAGACAAAAAAAAATGAAATCCCTTCCTAACTTACCTTTAAGCCGAAATTCAGTTCCCTATAGAAACAAAACAAAAGGAACGTTAGTAACATTCCAATGACAAAAAAAAAACAAACACAACCTTCCAACTTACTTTCATGATCCAAATCGAAGTCCAAATCCAGAAAGGTGCCCTCTAAAGAAAAAATACAAAAAGGAACGTTAATAACGTTCCAAAGACAAAAAAAAATCCAAAAAACCCCAAAAATCTCCATTCCTAACTTACTTAAGCCGAAATACAGGTCCAGGAAGGCATCCCCTAAAGAAAAGAAGTAAAAGGAACGTCAAAGACAAAAAAAAATGAAATCCCTTCCTAACTTACCTTTAAGCCGAAATTCAGTTCCCTATAGAAACAAAACAAAAGGAACGTTAGTGACGTTTCCTCAAGGTTGTTCCTTACAAAATTAAAAAAAAGAAACGTTAGTGTGTTATACTAACGTTCTTAATTTCAAAAAAAATCAACTCACCGATCGAAGTTTCCAAGGCTGCTACAAAATAAAAAACGGTTCACTGTTCCTAGAAAAAAGAAAAAATACAAAATGGAAACAACGCGTTTAAAAAAAACCAATCAAATTTTATTTAATCACGTGATATAAGGGATGCGTTGCAACGCCCCCGCGTAAAATTATTATTTTCTAATTTATTAATAAAAATAATAAACACGTGACACTGGTGTTGAACACCAGTGGTTTTTCGTAGTAATTTTCTATAAAAATTATTAAAAATAAACATCTTTTAATATTTAATATATATAAAAAAAATAAAAAAAACATATATTTTAGAGATTTATACTTAATAAAAAGTCCAAAAAAATGGATATAAATTTCAGAAAAAAAAGGTAATAATAATTTTGATTTTAATATTAAATATTTATTATATAAATATATAAAAAATTATTATTATATAATTATATAATAAGTATAAATAATTTTATTATATATCATATAAAAAATTATAATTAACTTATACTTAAAGTGATTTAACAATTTTTCACTCAAGTGATTTAACAATAATTTTTATATAATTTTATTCTGGTAATATTACCTGATTAATTTTATAATTTAATAGTTTAGCAGATGATATTATTTAATTTATTTTTATATTTTAAATTTTTTGTAATTTTTAATATTAATTAAAATTGAAATATCACATATAATAATTATGATATAAAATTACCATTGTCTATATAATAATGTAATTTACATTTAAGCTATCTGTTTCAAAAAAAAATTTCACACTCATTAGTATTAAAGTTATCTTTCAAAACTCATAAATTTAGAATTATTAAAAATTAAAACTAGTTTAAACTAGTCGCATGTGACTTCATAATATAATTATATTATGAAGTCACATGCGACTTATATTAAGTTATGAAGGCAACTTCATAGTCTATCGGTAACTTCATAGTCTGTTGATAACTTCATAGTCTGTTGGTAACTTCATAGTCTACCGATAACTTCATAATAGAAAAGTAACTTCATAATATACTGATAACTTCATAATAGAAAAGTAACTTCATAATATAACGGTGATATCATAATCTAATTTCATGATCTGGTGGTATTTTTATAATCTACTATCCATAATCTGATAGTGACTTCATAACCTACTTATGGGTAGCCTCTTTGCATTTATAGTATTGTTTCAATTATTTTCTGTATAATATGGTGGTAACTTCATAGTCTAATGATGGCTGGTGGTGCTTTAATTTAATAGTGATTTCATGATTTAATAGTAACTGCTTTCTTCTTGTTCCTAATCCGTTTACATAATAAAATCTATATTGTTGGTTCTGGCTTTCCAATCTTCTTTGAATAACTGGTTCTATAATGAGGGTGCCGACCCTCTATGCTAGTTTGGATACTAGTTCTATATTAAGAATTCGCGCCTATTTGGTTGCCTTTCTAGATGCCAAAATGTGGTAAAAAATATGTCAGGTGGCGCAGTAATTTGATGTAAATCTGCGTCTAAATTTGGCTGGCACTATGGCATAATTCCGGCCGATCTTTTGGGTATGTAATTTGAAGATCCAGCCTGACGCCATGGTAGTGACCTGGTAGCTACCGTGGAACTGTCATGGAACTGTCATGGAACTGATAGTTTTCCAGCTTGGATGCTGAGTTATTATGTTCAAAACTCTGGCCAAAATCATGGAATAGTGTTAGCCAAAATTAGATGAGTTTACTGCGCCAGTCATGTGACTTTCGCTGACCTGCGGGTTAGAGAATTCGAAATGCAAATATAAATTACATTATTAGTTAATGAATTGGTAGTGCGTTGTGCATTATCATGGCTGGCCCATTTGATTGCCAGAGGTGCACCATCTTGCAACCCGACTATTGCCTATTTGTGCTGGTACATATATGCCAATTTTGCGTTCGTAGTTGGAGGTGCAATATGTACTATCTTGGCCTGACCCATTTGATTACCAGAAGTGCACCATTTGCGACCTAACTATTGCCTATTAGTTGCCGGCATATTGGCAGGATGTTGTAAGCTCTTTTGAGGCCCGTTCATGGTCTAAACTGGGTTGAGGCAGTGTGTATGCTATTTTAAAGCGTCACTGGTGTTACTAGTTCTGAATACTAACTGGTGATAGAACTAGTGACGGGTTTGTTATCTTTTTTAAGATTGTTAGGCTATTTTATTTCTTTCTTGATTAGTGTCACTAGTGTCACAAGTAAAAGGTAGTAATTTCTAGGAAAAAAAATCGTATTTTTCTATGCTATCCCTATGGTCTATATGGGATATAATATGATGAATGTATGGTATATGTGTGATGTATGTATGCTAAAAAAAATAAAAAAAGAGTTAAGAAACTTCNATTTTCTCCAGTNANGCTAGTGCCACCNGTGACACCCATCAAGAAAACTTTCTTTCNGCCTAGAATCCCTAAAGAGNCTATCNTCTCNGTCACAAGTTCTGTCACCAGCTTTTTTTTNCTGTGACACTACTGCCAAGTTGTATNATTTTTACTTACCTCTAATTGCCTATCCTAACTGCNTCGAAGCCAACTCAGCNTGCTTTTTTNNNTAGTACTNTTNCATTTTACGGTGCTTTCTAGNATGAATATCACAAAATCCATATCCACTATAAGTTATTTTTTTGCATCCATATTCATTGCAAGGTACCTGAGAAGGAGAATCACGATGAATATGACATCCTTTCGGATGATAGCATCCTCGATTGCAAATTTCACCACTCCTGTGAATATAAGTACATCGATAAAATACTATTCTTAATAACTATGAATAGCTGTTTTTATGTATTGATTTATATATTTTGGAATTAATTTTCATTTTGAACTTTTTTCTCCCGGAGTATATACTTTCTCTCGAACTGTATATTTGCGATATAATATCATGACCCAATCCGAGCTTTCAGAGTTCCTTGACGCCCCTTCCGCCCAGTATAAACAAGGTTTTAAAGCTGAAGATGTCAGTAAATGTCTATATAAAATTCGCGATGATAGTGTTAGGCCTAGACACTTTCTAGGCGCAGACAACGAGGATGAAATAGAAGCCATACTTTCAGATTGTGAAGGCCATTCCTTACATGAATATATCGATGGTGATGAGCCAGTCCGGCCTATTATAGATTTTGATCTGCCAATAGAAACATTAAATGCTATCACTCCCAAGCTTTCATGTAGTCAGGCGAAAAATTTACTTTGCCACGCATTTAGAGATGTTTGTCTAGAGGTATCCCCAAAATGGGATAAAAAACTATAACTATTGCCGAAAGTAGCGATGCAAACAAAATATCTCTTCATGTCTCAACTTTCGGTATGAGACTTTCAAATATTGCTCAGGTCGCTATATTCACTGAGCTTGTTCGTAAAAAACTCCCAATAGGATTACAGGATAAAGGTATTGTAGACAATATAGCAAACAAACGATCATTCTCCTTGCGAATGCTTGAATCACCCAAATACAATAAAAAAACAGAGGAACACATTCGTATAAAAAAAGCTATTTGTCCAAAAGATGAATCTATCTTCGACTTCATGATCCGCCCACCCAATGATGAATCAGAAGTCATCGACAACAGTCCTCTTTTGGCTGTTTCAGAGACAGAAAGCGTAAAATATGTTAGCATATGTAATGAGACAACCGTAGCTAAATTCGAACTGGTTGAGACATTACTTAAAGAAGCTGGTATTGAAGGATATAACCTCTCATATCCATCTGATAATTTTCCTGACAAGTTTCCATTATCATGCGCCTCTCCATCATACTGCCCATTATGTGATCGGGAACATACCAGTGATAATGCATATATCAGACGAAATAAAAAATCTTATAGCTTTTTCTGCTATCGTACAAATCAAGATAAACAGCCTGGGGAGAGAAATCCTTCGTTAAAGCTTACTATTAGTGAAATGGTTTTGGATCGAGAAAGGAAACTTCCAGCTCCAGTAAAATTAGAACAACCCAGAATTATGAATACAAATGATCGATTTGTATTTTGGGACTTATTACGCATGTGTACAGGTAAGAAATTCTTCCGCGCTGAAGTTTATGAAGCTATCCAAGCAATAGTTGCCTACGTGCAAGGAACTTCGAAATTATGGCTTCTTAAGTATAAAGATGCAGAGAATGGGCTTTTCTTTGATATGGGATCTAAACTAAAGCTTGCCGATTACAAGATTAATATAATCGAATATGGTGAGGAATTGATAAAGTTAAAATCATTGATAGACCAAGCAGATACTAAAGGTCTAATACTTTATGAAAATTATAATTTCCTCCCATACCCACTAAATGTCCCCAACTAGTTACGGATTTCTTCAACCTTTTCCTAGGATTTTTGGCTAAGCCAGCGCCAGAAATTAATAAAGAAATTATGGATACAATTCTCTGGCATACGAAGAATATAATCAGTGATGAAAATGAGAAGCTTCACGAATATCTTTGAAAATGGTGGGCGTATTTAGTGCAGAAGCCAGAAAAAAAGCCTCGGTCAATCTTAGTCCTAAAGTCTAAACTACAGCAGTGTGGAAAAAATATTATCACTGACTTTATTGGTGACAAAGTCCTAGGGAAACACCTCCATTATGCTACATCNGATTTGGAAAAAATTCTTGGGCGATTTAATAGTGCCATCCAAGCTNNAAAGCTTATTGTTATNAATGAGACTGNAATGTCTAGCGGNGATTGGCATAGATTTAATGGACATCTCAAATCTCTTATAACAGAAGGAATGGTGACTATAGAGCGCAAATGTCTTGAATCTAAATGACTAAAAGATTTTGCTGGGTATATGGTTACAAGCAATCAGGATGCCCCGCTCAAAATAAATATAGGGGATTCTCGTGTAGTCTGTTTTGATGTCTCTTCATGATGTATAGGAAATACAGTATATTTTAAGCGACTAGAAAAAGTTCTTGACCATCCCGATGCACCAGGAGTAGTCATGAGATATCTTCTTAGTCTCGATCTCTTAGATTTTGAACCACAAGAAATTCCTGCAACTAAAATGAAATCAGATATAATGCGAGACCAGCTTCCTAACCCTGTTCGATTTATAATTGACCTTATTACAACTTGGACTGAGGATAGTNTAGTCNANTTAAGTAAAAAAGCATTATACCAAAAGTATCTTGAATGGTGTGAAAAGAATGGCGAAAAGCCATTTTCTAATAATATTGCTGGGAAGAAATTCTCAGATATTGGTATTGAGAGCAAACAAGTGCGAATAGGTGGTGGAAAAAGGGAGTGGCATTACATTCTCGACTGCTCCAAAATTATAGCTAAGCTCCGTGAATCTGGCCTAGGTGATATCAAAGAATTTTCTGATATACCTCAATCTGACTTACCCGAAAATGAGACCACAGACATACCCATATTCAATGTGCCAGAAACGGTCCTAAAGGGACCAATTATTCCTTCAAAAATAATCCCACTTCAGCCAGAAAAGAGCACGCCTTTACCTAATACCAGTAAAGATAAGAAGGCAGATAAACAAGGTGGAGGGATCCAGGACCTTTTCGACTATGTGGCAGAAGATACATGTGTTCCAGTCGTCTCAACATCTAGAACATCTGAAACTATCAAGCTTCCTGAATCTATTGAGCCTATCAATGAAGTGGTGAATTTGCCTCCTAAAGAGATCCCAACCGATTCTTCTAAGCCTAACAATGAACTATCGTCTGCCATACTTCTGGCCAGAGCCCAGCGAGAAGAGCATCTCAGAAAAAAGGCAGTTGAACTTGGTGAAGATCCAGATGTCTTCATAACCATCACCAAGAAAGACAGGCTCGATTCCATTACATTCCNGGATAGGATGGAAACTGATTCACGAATGTGTGGTTGGGCAGAAGAGTTAGAAGAAGATCCCAAAGAACATATGGACATGACAGTACGAGAAAGATTAATAGGAGAAGAAATAATCCGTCGTGGGCTCGAGGATAATGGAGTTACATTCTCCTGGTTTGATACCGATGAGAAATGAAAAAAAATGGTAAGCATACTCCAGGAGAATGGTATGCTTTGGTAAAGAGAGAATAAGAAGTCAGTTAATAAATATTAGTAGGGATGGGACTTTTGTTCTTTACGATTAGACGATATAAAATCCCAAATTATTATTTTTTCACATATCCTATCTACCCGCAATTTTCAAATCGATGTAAAACCCCGGCCAGAGCNAGAGTTATATTATTTTTCCTATCCTTTGGCCCTCTATTATTTTTCACCGATCATGAGTNGGGTNAGCATATAGAGAATTNTCAGAATATTTTTTTCGAATTGAACTTTTTCAGATATAGAATAACCTAAGGGTTGCACATAATCTAGTAGTTACTTCACAAGCTATATCCACANAACCATGTCCGCNATTGTAACAAAGTANGTTGCAGAGNACAAACTCAGTAAAGATATGAGTAATGAAGAATTTAGTCAGTACGCCCCAGAATTACTCGAGCTTTTGACAGATAAACTGAAAAGAGACAAGGGCCGTCAGCGCTTCCAAAAAGGGTATAATTTTAGCAGAGAGCAGGCATTTGTATTAGTACCCAATCAGAGAATTTGTAGAAGTAGAAGTCGAGTACCCCCCAAAGAAAGAGGGGATGAAGCAGGGGAAGTTAATATATGCCAAATATCCAACATCATCCCAGACAGAGAAACCATCGAAAGTATAGCCCAGCGTATTGTTCGAGATAATCTTAGTAAAAAAGAAGTAAAGGCGATAGCCAAGGCTTTAACTATAACGTCCCCTAACCCTATGACCACCACATCCCGTCTTACTAGGCTCCGAAGAGAGTTGCGGAAACTTAATGCCCCAGAAAAAATAATCTTTGCTACATTAGACGACAAAACAACCTGCGCATCTAACAAGATTCAAAAGGAGCGTAGAGTGCAATGTGAAAATGAAGGGATCGATTTTCCAGACCATTTCTCGTTAGAATCAGTTAAGGAGAAACTCGACTTGTATGACGTATCTAAGACACCCGATGTGCAAGCCCTAGCGATGTAATGATCATGCTTTGCATTCGTCCCGCTGAAATTAAAGACTTG
>QKYT01000182.1:41149-60380 GCA_003550305.1 Glomus cerebriforme | reverse complement strand
TTATAATATCACAGATATTTATCGATATTTATCTGAATACGTTAATTATTGATATTTTTATTACGATAAATAATGATAAAGAGATATATATCGCTATATATCTCCTGAAAAAATTTTCTGATGTATTTCAGGTTGGATTTTTCAACTTAGATTTTTTTTTATTTGTACATTAGTTACACTTGTTTTTGGCTAAAAAATCATCATTTTGACAATAATATTTGAATAATTTTCATGAGTGAACCAGTTTCTACTGAATAATGAATATTTAGGACATGGTAGGTATCAGATTTTAGTGTTTTATTGTGAGTTACTATGTAAAAATATTTTTTTCAATATTTTTCTTAGCATTTTTAAGTTTCATCATATGACTTAATATCACAATGTGATTCTTGACATTTTTGATTGATAGAATTTTGCTTATTTAATTTTTTTTTGCAAATTTTTTCCTTCAAATTTATATAGTAACTTTCTGCTGATCATATGTGGATCAGGTTTTAATATATCTAATTTATTTTAGCGAAAAAAATTAACCATTTGTTATTCTCAGGCAAATAATGAATTCAGTAGATATACCTATTAATAATTTCAGATATTTTATCATTTTTTATAGTTTCTGATTTTGATAATGTTCACCTTTAGGAATAAAGTCTTCTTTTTGTATAAACTCTAACTCTTGTATTAATCTATCCAATATTAATAATTTAAGGCCAATTATATAGACTTCTTATCAAAATTCAGGTACAACTCCTATTAAAAACATCTTTTTAAGATTTTTGTTCATGTCTTCTATAATATTATCTAAACTTACCATACTAAATATTTATTTTACCAAATAAAAAATATAATAATTATGTAAGTACTATAACTTTCCCTCTTTCATCTTATATATATATATTCTATTTTACTAGTCTAACCCATTACCATGATTTAGACTTGATGATTTGATTACAAAGAAAACAAATGAAGTATATATTTTCTTTAATATACTCCAAACTATTGTGAATTCAATCTACTATTTACTGAAATATATCTTCTAGTCAATTTCATTCAAATTTCATTTCAATGAAACATAATATGCATTTGTCTTCTTGAATATATTTTAACATAATAATATAGTTAACTATTAGATCAAATTCATAATCTTTTTTCTTGTTCTGACCTATATATCCAATAAGTTTTTTCTAAATAGATAGTCTTAATTTATGTTGTCTTTTTCTTTTTTGCTTTCTTAATCTCTTGTATAACTTCAGAAGATAATAGAAGAGTTTTAATCCAAATAAGCTGGCTTAAATATTCTACATAACTAATTATCAAATATATTAGATTATTTCAGGCTAGATTTTTAAAGTCTTAAGGATTATTTTTTGATTAGTATGAATAGTATTTTCAAATTCCCAATCTATCTGCCAACATATTTTTTAAAAATTTGTTAGAGAATGTATTTAAGGATAAGTTTATTATATCATTTTTTACTAGCTTCTTTTTTTTTAAATGAATTAAGAATTAGAATAAGGCAATTTTATTTGCTTCTATCTTTTAGTCTATAGATTAACAAGATTGATATTTTTCTCAATAAAGTTTTAAGCATATTTGGAAAATGATTTTTTGAAAAAGTAGATGTACTGATAAGATGCGATCTAATAGTTTTTATTTAGTTTTAAGATATTTATATTTTTCTGTACCTAAAAATGCTTTATAGAATAAGCCTGATTATATTCTGTTATTTTAGTATCATATTTTTTTTTAAGTTCTTATAATCTAAGATATTTGATCTAATAATTAATCAAAACTTTCTCATGATAATCAGTTTACTCTTTTAATCAGTTATGAGACATCTTTCCAAAGAATGGTAAAGGCTAAGTATTATCTTCACAACAAATTATCTAACATTTCTGCTCTAGCAAATAATTGATAAATATTTTAAGAATATGTCTAAGTACTATACTGTATATACTTTATCCCAAATAATAATTCGCAGAAATTTTTTTGTATTTAGGGTATCTATTTTTCTATATTATTCTATTTAAAGAAGCTATGCAAGTCTGAGCTTTCACTTTACAATCATTTATTTTCATATAAATGAAAATAATCATATTTATATTCTTAAAAACCTCCTTCTATTGAAATATAAAATTTAGGATCTTATAATAGAATTATGAATTAATAAAGTATTACTATTAGAAATATTTTTTACTGACTTTTAATATTCATCTTTTAGCCAATAGTTCAATACATAATATTAGGATCTGAACTATAAATCTTCTCATCTTTATCTTACCATTGATCAGATTAAATTTCTTAAATCAGTTTCTCTCTCTTGATTTTTGATCTTTAAAATAATAAGTCATTCTATTTTTCTTTTATCTTCTAAAGATACAAAGTATCAAAAAAGGATTTTTTCCAAAAATTTTGATGATACCAATCTGAAAAGCAACTAGTATATATAAATGGTTTATGTTTACATGATATATATGAAATTTTTTAATCGCTTATATTGGATATAAACCTAGAAAATATTTTTCTTCACATATTATACAAGGAATAGTAGGGTAATATAAATATAAAAATTTATTAATATTCTTAGGATTATTCTTTGGCAGATTGCTATATAACTGATTAACTTGCTTAAAGAAGTCAAATACATTTTTAATCTTAATATAAAGCCTCTTTTTGTATATATATGGAATCTGTAACAATTTTTATTATTTTATTAGAACTAAATTTTTGGAGTATTTTTAGCAAATTTATATAGACATAAGCTAATATTGAGGCTTATAAATATATATATTGAGGCTGATAATTCTCATAATATGTAAGTATATATTTAAATAAATATTTATTAGTTATCATTATCAGCATATATTCTCTCTTTAATACAATTCTAAATTAAGAAGTCAAACTCAGTGTAGGAGTTTGACCATTAGCACTCTTAATATAGGAAGGATCCCTATATTGAGGGTATTAACAGTAAGAGAAATAATTGCTTCTCCTATAATTACACTTTCTAGAATACCTACCTTGAGAAGATATTGTAGAAGTATAATAGGTATTTAACCTTTTGTCTTTTCATATCCTTCTTCACTTCAATAAGCAAAGTATTCTTCATACCAAGTAGAGATTGCTTAATAAATATTAGAAATAAATTTAAAGGACTTTACCTGTACAAATCCAGTAATATCATTCTCTAACAATTCACCATTCACTACTACTTAAATAAGATGGTATATTGGATAGCCAAATTACTTAAATTATAATAAACATTCTCTTTGGCTATAACATACTTGCTGAATAGTATTCCTTCATATCTACACATATAGCATTTCCAATTTGATAATTAGATGCATTTCAATATTCTTTATACCCATGTTCAATACAAGATTGTTTTAAGTTTTCATTTTGTCTTCAAAAAAAAAAAATACTTATAAATTATTTAAGATCTAATCATATAAAAAGCTATAAAAAATTATCAAACATTAAAATTATTAGTATAATAAAGAAATATATAATTGAAAGTTGTATTTAAAAGAAAGTGCAAAAGAGTTGAAATGAAAAAAAGATACACATATAGATTGAAGATTATTACCAAATTTGACCGGTATTATTATGCCTTTTGCCAGCATTATGTACAATTAATCACCACAAAATATGGTATTTTATAACAATCTGAATAGTAGTAAATTTTATTTTTAGGTATTGAGTATATTATATATGATCTCTGTAAAACTCAAAATTACAAAAGCATTAAATATTACTTATTTCATTAATAATAGTACTTTTAGCATTCTTCATTTGCTTTGGCATATTTCGCGTAATGCTTGAAGAAATTAAAAAATGCTATGCTAATTACTAATTTAAAATCTTATTGGATCATATAGCAACCTTCACAAAAATGAAAATCCGAATCTTTATAAATGTTTATACATATATTGTATATTGTTATAATATTAACGCGAAAGATTTATCTCAAATTTCAAACCATTAATAATATCTTATAAAGCCGCAACAATTTTCTCTATATCAAATTTGAAACTAATCATAGGATTTTTATCAAAGGGTTGAGCATGACACAAATTGTTTTCCTGTGATTTAATATCAGATGCATGGATACGATCAAGGAGCTCATGGTGAACGCGTAAATTCGGAGACGCCTCAACAAAGTGATTATTAATATCATAAGATTGCAAATTAGTTAACACTTCATGAGAAACAATCTTATTCTGATTATAATTATTTTGAATACAATCATCCATAAATCTGTTATTCTTTACATCTACCTCACCAATCGTATCTGATTCGTCAATTGCTCGTCCATAACCTTGTGATAATGTAGTTTTCCTAGAAGAGTCTGTAATGTTTGCATGTGGTAGAGTGCCTTGTAAACCTGAGGTTCCTAATTGTTGAATAATACTTGGATAATTTGTACTGGTATTTACTGGAGTATCAACCGAAGAAATGTTGATATTGGATGAACCATTTGAAGCTGTAGTAAACAAACCCAATAGCGACATTTTACGTGCAACTTCGTGAATTTCATAATTACTATTATCACTATTATTCGAAGGTCGACCTTGTCCGATATGTCCAATGGTAGATGATATTTTTTGCTCCATAACACTTTGACTTGAATTTTCGTTATAAGCTGGATCTCTTAGATTTCTCATAAAGGTGGAATTAAGTATTGTTTCTGATCGTGAATTCATTATTAGAGGATGAATCATAAGTTCATTTGATGACTTTATATTATCATAAGAATCTGGAAAGTATCGTACTTTAGATTGTTGTAATTGATGTTGGACAATATCATCATGTGTCAAATTCTTTGACGGAGTAATAACTGATGTTTCTGGTTGGAGAACATTAAGCAAAGAATTTCTTCGCTGTGTATCATACTCAGCAGTTATTGAAGGAGCAGGAGTAGAACTAGATGGTCTAGCGGAAGTTGATGCAGTAAATAGACTTAATAATGAATTTCGTCGAAGTTTTTGTTCAGGATCCAATGCGGCAATTGCGACATTTGTATTGGCGTGTATAGGAATGGGGGCAGTAATGTCACGGTTATGAATTGGAGTTTGTGAATTACTACGTGAAATACCTTTCAAGAAATGTTTTTGAGAATTTAACTCCTCTGAAAATATTGTATTTGGGGTCTGTAAATTACCCAGTTCTGGTAGATGATATTGTGAAGTCGCAGAATGATCCATAACAAAATTTTGTGGAGATTGATCAGGAAGTCCAGTTGAAAAATATGAATGATTTTGTTTAAACTGCATTGAAGATGCCATTGTTTCTTCTTGAGACATCAAAATGGAATTGTCTATAGGTTGTGTAGACGTTGATCTGTTTAAAAGTATTGAATTCAAAATATTTTGAGAATCTATTATCTGAGGCGAAAATTGGTTAAGTTGAGCACTAATATTAGGAGATTGTTCATTAGGGCTGCCTTCACTTTCTGTGCCAGGTACAGATGTTTCTGGTGATATCTCCTTGACATTCGAGGTTGCAACATGACCATTATATATTACTACTTCAGTCGATTCATCATGATTTGATGTTTCGGCAGCTCTTTTACGAGCAATTTTTCTCTGTGTTCTAAGCCAATGTCGTAGTTTGCTTTACAGTATATCGTATTCAAATTTTAGATAGTTACATTATATTATAATTCAATGATTGAATAAAAATTTACTGTAAGAGTTTTTTTATGCATACCTCACAAAGGGGACAACCATGTAAAATCTACTACTACCATATTTCACACAACCGCCTCCACAATGGTATGGAGTATCTCTATCTCTACTTTTAATCCACGTTGGTAAATCGGCAACCTTGTGCCATTCTATCTTCTATTGATAACGTAAACATACAAGGTTATACAATAATATATGAACATTAAAACATATATGATCAAAAGATGACATACGCTAATTTCTTTACGTGTTTTTGGACAAAATTTAGTATCTTCCGAAACACCTACTACGATATATAGGCGTATACGTTGTTCGCGAATTGTTAATTCAACGTAATCTTGCTCTTTGATTAAAGGAGAAATATCATATCCTGTTTCTTCCAAAACCTACAAGTATTATATATTTACAATTAACAAATTAATGCTCTTATTATTCAACTTTTTTTTATATAGTACATTTATATATATATATTCACCTCTCTAGCAGCACAGGTAGAATCAGGTTCATCCTTATTTATTTTTCCCTTGGGAAAACCCCATCCCGAACGAGAAGACCATCCTTTTACTAATACACACTAATTCAACAAGTTGTATTATCAAACATTTACAACTAACTATTATAACACGCTCATTTTTTCATCAATCATTATTTACCTTCTCCATAGTGTCATTTAGCATAATTGCCCCACATACGGGAACTCTGATTTTGTATTGCATAAAATCGGCAAAAGCCTTTTCATGTTCATGAGACCATTGAACTAATAAAGGACAATGCTTAAAAAGTGTGAAAGAATTATGGATATATGGATAAATATCAATTTGCTTATTTTAGATAAAAAAAAAAAAATGAAAATAAAAAGGATATATTTTGCCGAAAAATTTTTTAAGTTGAAACTAGGCAAGCTGGGATTTTGTTCCCTAACAAAATCTTCATAAAACCAATGAGCTTGTTCAATTTGAAAACAAATTCTTTCAACGGATGCCAGTTCTTCTTCTGGAACGTTTATTATAAATCGACTAAATAAAAATATTAGCAGAATTATTAAGAATAATTATATAAATAAGTCGGAATTTATATATCAAGAAAATTTCTAAACCTTGATAAATCGTCCAATATTTCTGCAAAGGTTGCATTTGCAAGAGCCATTTTTGAAATAAATAAATAATCCTTTTCACGCAATATACTATTTTTCCATTCTCTTAAATGTAGATCTCATTGTGGCTAATTGTGAAATGATCAGCATAGAAACTACTCTGATTTAGTTAATAATGAATAAATTTGAACTCGGCAGAAACTGAGAATCAGTCAATTTCAAAGATTTTTTTCAGCATTCATGACCCTTTTACTGTATTGGAATAATGTCGACAAGTTCACCTCTTTCAACAATTATTTACACGCGTTCTCCTCCTTCATTAAAAATTTTAAATCAACTTTTACTTCCACATAAAACAGTATATGAAGTTATTACAAATGTTCAAGATGGTTATGATCAAATTAAACAGATGAGAGTTCGTGGAGCACCAGCTATAGGAATAGTAGCAGCTTTATCATTAGCAGTAGATCTTCTTTCACAATGTTCAAATCAAACTAATCCAATATTTAAAGACCAAGAATCTTTAAAAAGTTATATAAAATCTTCTCTTGACCATTTGAAAACTTCCCGTCCAACAGCAGTTAATTTATTCCGTGCTTCAGATATTTTATGGGATATCACAGAGAAAGAAAATGATGTTAATATTATAATTGAGAAATTAGTTAAAGAAGCCGAGAAAATGTTAATTGATGATATACGAGATAATAATAACATTGGAAAATTCGGAGCAGAATTCTTAGCGAAAGAAAATCAAGATGAAAGGATTAGTGTTGTAACTCATTGCAATACCGGGTAAATAATGAGAATCCCTTTTTTTTTTCAATAAGTGTACTAAGTTCTTTTTTTTATTATTATGATGTCAGATCATTAGCAACAGCAGGATATGGAACAGCACTTGGAATTATTCGATCTTTATATTCTCTGAGTAAACTTTCTCATGTTTATTTCACAGAAACTCGTCCATATAATCAGGGAGCCAGATTGACCGCTTATGAATTAATTCATGATAATATTCCAAATACCTTAATCTGTGATTCAATGGTTTCCGCTCTTCTCTCTTTAAATAAAGACAATATTAAAGCTATAATTGTTGGAGCTGATAGGGTGGCTTCAAATGGAGATACTGCAAATAAGATCGGAACTTATCAATTGGCTATCACTGCAAAGTATCATAATAAAATGTTTATAGTTGCTGCTCCAAGTACAAGTATTGATCTTAATATTAAGAGCGGAAAAGATATAATTATTGAAGAAAGAGATGACAATGAAATTATTTATGTAAGCGGAATTGTTAAAAATAATGAAAATGGAGAATTAGAAATTAAAAAAGTAAGATTGCCTCCAGAAGGTGTTAAAGTTTGGAATCCAAGTTTTGATGTTACACCCGCCAAATTAATTACCGCGATAGTTACTGAAAAAGGTGTTATTACGAAAAATAGTGGAACGAATGAATTTAATTTATCTGACTTTTTAAAATAATATTTGTTTAAATCATTTATTTAAAAATAATAATAAAATATATATACTGTACGTATGTACATGTATATATGTATGTATAATTAAGTTAATTTTCGACTTGCAGCAGAAACTTGTCCCAATCGATTGAAAACTTCTTTGGTGCCTTCCAAAAATGTAGTTTTATGATAAGGTATTTCATATTTCTCACATAATGTTTGAATAATAGGTTGAACTTTATGGAAGACATGACGTGGAAGAGCTGGAAAAATCTACAAATAAAAAAAATAAAATAAAATTCTAAAATCATATTATGATACAAGTAAATTAAATTAATTCTTCTCCTTACATGATGTTCAATTTGATAATTTAATCCTCCACAAAACCAATCTACAATACATTGTAATTTTGGATTTGAAGCAATTACATTTCTTCCAGTAATAACTTGTTTAATAAAAAAATCCATTTCTTGAGCTTCCTTTTCTGTGAGAATTTTCATACCATTATGATTCAATGCGAATACTAAAGCCAATAATAAACCACAAATTGCTTGTGATGCAAAGAAAAATGTGAAACCCAATTTCCAATCGCTTATAAAAGAGAATATATAAAAATACCAAACGTAATGTATGCCAAGTGAAAGCTGCTCTGTTAAAGAAATTGGCATGCAAGCATTTGCAGGTTTTCCATTTTGCCCATTAGGAAGAACAAAAAGAATACTTTGTATGCACCATGAAATCCTTGCCATACACAAAATTGGGAAATAGCTTAAAGTCTGATATTTAACCATGAATCTGGAAACCCATCGTGGAAGAAGATTAGCATTCATTTCGGGATCAAATATATCAAAGAGTGCATGTTCTGACCAAGTCAAAATTGGATGCGTATTAATGTCTGGATCTTGTCCATGAACATTTGGTGCAGCATGGTGAGTATTATGTTTATCTTTCCACCTTAAAAAAAAAATAAAATAAAATTAAAATTACATCCGTGCTTTCTTACAAAAAATTATTTGCCATGCCACATGGTGACCATCACCACCGGTTATAATTATTTAAATTAAAGATGTTCATACCAGGTTGGACCAAACCCTTGACAAACTCCACCAAGAAAACTACCCATCAAATCATTATATTTTCTATTATCAAATACTTGATGATGAAGAAAATCATGAGAAAGCCAACCACATTGTTGCCAGAATAAACCCATTATTGCAGCTGATAAAAGGATGCCAAAAAGATTATCCCCAAATTTAGCTAAAATTGTAACAGAAATTGCCCAAATGATAAGGTTATGAATTACTTTTTGAGTGTAATATAGTTTTGATGAGTTAAAATAATTTCTCTTTTTAAAGAATTCTTTATATTCTCGTAATTCTTGTGTGAAGCCTTCTTTTGAGGTAATGATATCTTCTGGAGCAAGATCACCGACATAATAATTTGCCAAAATTCCAATAGCTTCATCAGGATGAAAATTATAAAACGCATCTAAGGATAATAATATATGTTAAAATAAATCGTACATTTAATATCACATGACCATATTATGATATACCAGTTGAATCTTTGCCAATTTGAGTCAAAATCACTGCCCCACCAGGATGGTCAGGCACGAAATCCTTAATGTCATATACTTTATTATCAACAACAATATACCAAGGGTGTTGGTCAGAATCATTGTCTTTTTTTTCAACCGTCCTTATGATATCTGCTCTTCTAAAGTTTTTAGGTCCTATTTCCAACAAAGAAAATTTAAATATAGAGAAAAATAAAGAGATAAAAACTTGGAATATTTTTGACTACAAAAGTAGTAATAAAGTTATTATAGCGTGTTGTTACGCGGGTGATGTCTTTTCAACGAATATCAGATACTAACCGTCTACAAGTTCTTCGATATTCGCGCGAGGAGGCATGATTATTATTATATATATGTATATGTATATATTTTTTTTTTTTAGAATGGTGGGGGCTTTGTCTTATATATTTTTATCGACAATCATTTGATTGGTTAGATTTTTTTTAACATGCACAACGATTTTTGGGGAAAGTAAGTATTCGGCATATCAATAAACACCCCAAATGTAACTCGGTAAATTGACACATGAATATTCCTAAGGTGGTAATAAAATATTATGCTTAAAAGCAACGCGGAGGTAACGCAATTTATTGTTGGGGTATGATATTTCTCATAGTATTGTTCAGATCTAAAGCCCACGTTCCTCTATATGGCGCAGTTTTTAGCAGTTTTATAATATCATTTATATCAGCAATGAAACGTCGTTATCAACCTGAACGAGAAAAAGAAACAAAAAAAAAAGCAAAAGCAAATTCGCCTTTACCCTCGAATTTTATTCAACTTGATATGCCTCAAGCAGAAGTTTTATGTTATTATTCAATATTTTCACCAGAAATATGTTCTAAATATTATCAAGAACTAAGTTCTCTTTCATACTGGACGCGTCCTACTTTTAAAATATTTGGTCGTCCCTCAAAAGCTGCTCGTCAAACTTGTTCTTTTGGTTCTGATCCTAATAAAGTTTATAAATATTCTGGAACTACGGCTGGTGTTGATTCTATTGAATACCCTCCTTCGGTCAAAGAAATTAAAGAAAAAATTGAAGAAATTTTAAATATTCAATTTAATTTTGTTTTATTAAATTGGTATAAAGATGGAAAAGACTATATTGGTGAACATTCTGATAACGAAAAAGGTTTAGTAAAACTTGGGGTTATTGCTTGTGTTAGTTTAGGTGCTAAAAGAACTTTTATATTTAGAAATAAAAAAAATAAGAAGATTACACATAAAATTAATTTGGAAAATGGTTCTTTGATAGTTATGAGGGGAACAACTCAACAGTATTGGAAACATTCAATTCCAAAAGAAAATTCGATTAGAGAAGGAAGAATTAGTTTAACTTTTAGGCAACTGGAATGATTCTTTATTTTGTTTTAATAATTCTTAATTTTCCTGGTGAATATTTGTAATTATCTGCGTACATTTTTTTACGGAATTCCGGTTCTTTATGTTCTTGAACATAATAATCCCATCCTAAGAAGAAAAGAAAAGAAAAAAAATATATATATATTTTGAACGTAATAATTTTATAATGTAAGTACTACCTTGTTTTTCAGCGAAATAAATTGCATCTTCCTTGGACTTAAATTTTAATCGTAATGCTTGCATATAATCTGCACTATAAATAATATAAATAAAGAAATAATATTTTTTAGCATATCATTAATGTAAAAATTTATTCATAATTCTTACCTGCTAGCCCAACCCATAAGAGGATTCTCCCATCTATCACTACTTTCTAAAATGTCAAAATTTATTCTCCAATGCTTAGTATTATGTTCTCCGGATTGCATTGCTGTTCTAGTAGGTTTAAAAATTCTAACTGTTCTATAAAGAACTTCCTCTAAAATCAAATAATAAGTTTAACGAATTCTTTATGCTGATTCTATTAAATCTATTAATTAATTTCCTTACTGGGTGCTCCTGAAATAACATCGGCGGCGGTTACAAATTGTGTTTTTTCAGGTACTGTTTTAACAACCTCATCTTTGGACTCTTTTTTTGCAATGGCAGAAGAATCGGAAGCCAAATCTCTAGAACTGAATCTTTTTAGTAACGTTATACTAGGAACTGCTGAAAGTTGTGAAAGTAGAAACGTTCGTCTGAAAATTAAAGACATCGATAATATTGAAAAAGCGAAAAATAAAGATTTGTTCCAGGGGTTTTTATCTTGTACCCACGTGATAGTGGCGCATCAGCCAAAAAAATTTCAGTAACGTGACTTTTGGCCCGCACTATGGACTTAGACAGTCTTTAGCCAACATTAAAAAATTAAGGGTGTGACAAATAAGTAATTAAATAGTAACAAATACGATGTTTAGTTTATTAGATATTATTTACAAATGTAAATTGATAACTATCTAGCAAGAACTGTTTGAAATACATCCTCTTACCCTACTTTTAAAGGTATAAATGCATAGCTTGTTGCACTTATATTATATAGATCCTCAGAGTAAGGTCATATTACCAAGCCTTCTTAGATAATGTATGCTCTGAATATCCTTCATATCCCAATACTAGACACCAAAAATAATCCCTTCAACCAGTCCTTTCAAATCTTTTCGTCAACACTATAGGTATAGTACTTGGGTTTTCAAACTACAGTCAGATCTCTATATAGTCACCTAATTGGTTCCTGCAAAATCAGTGATTGTATAGAGGTGTGCTTATATAAAGGTATTAAAACTTAATTTCAGCCAAAATTAGTAAATTATAATGCGAATATTTCCTTTTTTGGAATAGCAATTTTACAAAAAAAAATTTTAACTTTTGTCTAATTCCTAAAAGGAAATTTAAATTTTCGTAATTCTGGCTAAAAATATTTTTGGCTGAAATTATAGTGATTATGTAGAGGTTTAATTATTAATAAAAATAATATGTACGTTTGGAATTACAAGGTGATAGTGATTATAGCTGATTTGTGATTGTAAAGAGGTAATTTAATATAATTTAAAACTGTTTCTCAAAATTGGGTGCTTATAAAGAGGTGTGCTTATATAGAGGGTGACTATATAGAGGTCTGACTGTAGTATGAAATGTTTTAAAAGATTTATAGAAGTTAGCTACTATTATTAACCTTCAGGAAGAAGAAATTATCAATACTAAAATACAAATAAAGAAAAAAAATAATACTACCTCTATTTCTCTATTCTATTAAACCAGTTTCTAATGGCACTATAGATACTTCAGATGGATTAAATCAATTACTTATACTGTCTTATTTACAATTTTTGTCTAAAAACCTTTATCATAAATATACTTAGTAGTATCCTCTCCAAAATAGAACAATTTCTAACAACCCAAAATTTTTATTATCCATTAAATTAAAATGACTTCTTATGCAGAGATTGGCTTCATAGTACTAAGTCCTGACCCTTTCTAATAATTTTAATCCTTAATATACCTATTGCAGAAAAAATATTCTCAATAATATACTACTCTTTCCTTAAACTTAATTTAAATATCCTCAATACTGCACCTATATCTTTATTATATACTTTTTTTTGATTTTCTAATAATATCTTATGATATCACCTTGAGAAGCTAAAATAGAGATCACCAATTGTGAAATAAAAACCTAGGAAAATATAACAATAAAAATAGCTAATCTGTAACCAGAAATCAGTTATCTATCAATTTTCAGATACTCTCTTCAAAGATAATATTGCAATTATTTTTTCAAATCTGTAATATTGCAGAATTTTGAATTGAATTGCATATAGTAATCTGCAATTTCACAATTCCAATCATGTGATTTATATAAAATACAAAATCGCAAATTACTTGAGATTTAGTGATTAGATTTTAATAAAATTTATACCATTTGAATTCTTTTATTAAGACAAATCGAATGATATATATATTATCTTTTTAACATTAATATTGATAGAGATATAACTATATAAACATTTAACAAATTTTGGAAATAAAATATGATCTAATAATTGGATTTCAATAATTTTATACCATTTGATTCATCTTAATAAGAGGATTTGAATGATGGTAATTTTATTTTTCTATCATTAATATTGACAGAAATAAAACTAGATAAATATTTAACAATTATTAGTAATAGAATATCATTTAATAATTAGATTTCAATAAAATATATATATTTGATTCGTCTCAATATGAAAATTAAAATAGTAGTAATTTTATCATTTTCTAGCATTGATATTAGTAGAGTTTTTTTTTTATTTTTAACAGCATACTTTATTTAATAAAATTATTGTAAAACAAAAATATACATAAACAAAATATATGGATCTTACTTCTATCTAGTTTAAATAATATAAGAATTTAAAAAATAAAACTAATTTAAATATCTACGCTATAAACCTAATATAAAAACATACCCAATATACTACTTCACAGAGAGAGGTAGCAATCAGGTCAACCATTTTAAGAGTATCTTCTCTGATTCCTTAAAATAAATTAAAGGAGAGCTGTAACTTAATACCTTGAACTGTTAGATCCATCAGAGGAACCGTTTGGTCTAAAAGTTTAATTCAGGAGGTTCCTAAAAAAATGCCTTAGATAGCAAGTCTGAAACATAAGCTGAGATCAGCAATGGAAGCCTTAAAACCTGAGCAGCATCAGCAGAAGCACGTGACATAATTATATCTCTAGCAGAAAGCATAGAGGATATTAAATGACAACGAGGAAACCAGGTTTAATAAAAAAAATTGCGTTGCAATTTATCCACTGTAAGGTAAAGAAGATTCTTGACAGTAGTAGCCAAAAATCTGTTAGAGAGAAGAAAAGCCAAAAGTCCATGTAAAATGAAGACTTGAAGGAAAAGAAGAGGCCAATTTGGAGAGGATATTGAAGGAATGTCCCAAATTGCAAAAGAAAAAAATCTTAGCGTAAAGGAAAGTTAACAACGTCTTTTTTTAATCTTCTTGATCAGGAAAGTGCAATCGAATCCAAAAGGTGATACTTGAATTGATCAAAAAGATTAGAAAAATTAGTATGTGGCAAAGGAAGGCATTCAGAAAACTATTAACCAATATAGCTGTTGAATAATCTACCAGATAAGGGGGTGTCTAAAACCATGTTCGATCATGTGATTTATTAACCTGGTAAATCAGAATTAAGATATATTACGCAAATAAAAATAGGATTACTTTTTTAAAAATAGTATTACAAAAGTTAAACTTTAAAATAGTGTTCCATTTTTTAAAAAAAAAAATTTTAAAAATAGCAAACTGCGAACGTTATTATTTTTAATAAACTAACAATAAACATAAACGCGTTCTTACAATGTAGTAAATAATATTTTTTATTGTTTTTTTTTTTATTTTCTTTTTCATGTAATTTTTTGAAGGTTATTAAGAAGTTCTGAAAAATTTTTTATTCTAAAAAAAAACCAAATAAAATCAATAAAATAAACCAAAGTTTTGTACTAAACACTTCGAAATACTTTATAAATGACTTCTTTTGCTTCTAATACAATAAACATACCTATATCCAAAAACAAAAATGGAACCTTCTCTTTAATGTTAACGAACCACTTGAACTTTTGATAGAGGAGTTTAATAAAGAATGGTGGTCTCTTGTATCAAATATATGGACTGGCTTTAGCTATTAAAATAATGTTAATGGTGACTCGTAGAGAGTTTTCATTTGTCAGTTTAAAAAACATAATAAGTCAAGTACCCAGAAGAAGGTATTCTAAATGAGAAACGTCACATAATGAAAATTTGACCTGCTGACTTATATTCCGCAAAAATTAAAGTTCAACGTTATATTTCTGAACAAAAAGTATGAATTGAATGATTTAAAGATTCACCTGATCATTCACATTCGATTGAAGATAATGAAAAACTAAAATGCACAAAAGTTATTCGCGAATTAGTTATACAAGAAGCTGTAAAAAACTATCGCTCACCAGAGATCGTTAGTGCAATTAAGGAGATTGCAACTGAAAAATTGGATTTAGATGAATGTGTAAAGGAGTTGAGACAGAAGAAAGTTACGAATATAAAGTATAAGATACGTGAACCTCTTGACACACATCTTGTTAGTAATCCCAGAAGAGAATTAGATATTCGAGAGGCCATTTCTTTCTTGGAAAATAAAGGATACTTGATTGAACGTTATGAAATTCCTAACCTGTCTACTTACGGTTTCATTTTTATGCATCCAAATCATCTCAAAAATCTTGAGTAACATAGCTGACTAATTCTTATAAATTCTACACATAAAACAAATAGATACAATTGTCATTTGTTCACCTTGTATATTCGCAATTCTTATGGATATTGGGATGTTGGGTTCCACTTTTTCGTAAGTAACGAAGATAGCGAAACTATTGCAAAGGGTTTAAAAACAATTAGACGATTTGCTCATTGTTAGAATTTAAGGTATTTTCTCTCTGACCAAAGTAATATAGAGTCTAATGCTATCAAAATAGCTTTTCTGGGTCTTAAGAATGGCGAACAAGAGTGTGATATTCTCTTTTGCATGGTGAATATTATGCATACTTGGATGAGTAAAATTTATGAGAAAAAGACATGACAAAAAATGCTTCTTGTTATGTACAAAAGGACGAGGATCGGGTGTGAAAACCTTATTCAAGAAGCAATCAACAAATGTGCAAATTCAACGATCAAGAAATATATTTTAAGAAATTATGTAAAAATTACACACCAATGGGTACTTTGGGTACGGCAATACTCTTCCCCAAGTGACTTTAACAAATACCTTAGAGTCATATTACAGTGAGTTAAAGAGAACAACCTTCCCAAAACATGAATTAATCGGTAATTATCTTTGCATCTTTAACTCGAATACTTTTGATTCTAATCAAAACTTTTGATCAGGTGCATGCCATAATATAGTTGCACTTGATAAAAAAAGACGGACTGATTCAAAACATGTCGCTTATGAATTTTGCATTAAAAAGATCTCTTTTATTGGCATTAATGATGAGATTCTCACTGAAATCCATAAATTTCCCTTTCCTGTTCAACAAATGCTCATTAATGAATATTGTGCTGTTGATGCATGAATAGGAAAAGGAAAACTAGCACCAGGACTTACGTCTTTAAACTGCGATTGTGTATTTTTTCATCGGTACTTGCTTTCTTGCCATCATATTTTTCATGAAAGTTTGTATGAGAATACGAAGCTATTAGTACCCGATACATGGGATCGATTTCAATGAATGTTTGATGAAAGCGGATTTGATGTATACATGCATTGTGAATTAGATTTGGATGTGCCAGTGTCAAAATTAACTGAAGCTGAGAATGCAATAGTAAATAGATAACAATTCATAAGTGAATTAATGGAAAGAATGCATGATACATATTGGAGAGTCGAAGAAAATGATAATGCAGAACAAACTGGTGTGTTTATTAAAGAATTGAAAGATCGTTTAGAACCTATTTTAAACTATCATAAAGGTGTCTAGATTCAGCTTTTATTTCAAATAAACATATTTTTATTATTTTAATAGTATCGAAAAATTTTATTATTTTTATTATTATTTATGATACAAAAAAAATTATTAAAGCAATTAAAAATTCAATATATTTATTTGTTACTTTAAAAAAAAAGTTTTTATTTAAGAGAAATATTCGTTAAAAATTAAAAAATAACATTAAAAAAAAAGTTTTTATTAAAAGAAATATTCGAAATTAAAAAAATAACATTAAAAAAAAATTTTTATTTTTGTTAAAAATACAAAAAAAAAAATTTTTTAAAAATGGAACACTATTTTAAAGTTTAATTTTTGTAATACTGTTTTTAAAAAAGTAACCCTATTTTTACTTGCGTAATATCTAGGGGTTAGATAAATAAACGGGGGGGCCAACATATATATTACACAGGCTGATCAATAACAAACTGAACTGTCGCCAGTCTGTTGCCTCATAAATTAGTTACACAAGCAAAATTTCATATTAAATTTTCACTTTTTCTTATTTTTTTCAGCACATATATACAGGAAAGCAGCCGATCCAAAAAGTTAAAGTCGTTCATATTAGCTTTATATAGGCGAAGTTTTTTTATCCAAATTAGACNACTGGTTGCTTTGTTCTTANTTTTATATGCTTTTTATTACTTAATAATAGAAAGTTCGAAATTACACTTTTTTTTTTTGAGATCTCAATAAAAAAACTATAAATATTTTTATTTAAAATGTTTAAAAATAGCATTTTCTTCTTTTATTGTGTATTATTTTTATGTATTTAATAAAATTTTATATAATTTTGAGGTATTTCAAATAGCCGATCAAGTTTTTTAAAAGATATAGACGCGAAACTTTGACAAAAATTATATTTCAGATAGTTACGCATTTGCTCATTACCGATCATCAATTTTTTTTTCATAGATTATATTGATTATTGGCTGATCTTTCGTTTTGAACATGGGGTAAGATCATATTTTTATAAGGTTACATATAAAATTACTTATGGTGACAGTTCAGTNTCATGANCAATAGTGTGTGTAACCCTATGTTGGCCCCCCCGTTTATTTATCTAACCCCTAGGTAATATATCTTAATTCTGATTTACCAAGTTGATAAATCACGTGATCGAACACAGCTTTAGATACCCCCAGATAAGGAAGTGACTCAAGACTTACACCACAAAAGAAATAAAGGAGTTCCTGAGGAAAGTAGTAAGGGTGATGTAAATTCACAATATCCATGGTTAAAAGTTTGAGAAATTGCAATTTAAAGTAGAAAGAAGAGTAAGCAATATGACGTTCCTGCGCTTTAGAAGGAGAAAGACCTGAAAAAGTGATAAAAGTAGACAAAACTGACCAATATAAATCCTAATCTATAAGTAAAACTAATAGTAACAATAAAGAAAATCTATTTAAAGACAAAAATTGAGAAAAGTTTGTAAAAGAAACATATTGATCAAAAGCAGACCGAAAAGAGAAATCAATTCTGATATCAGAAAAAGACAAAGAAACCATTAGGCTAGAATCAAAATTCAAAGAAATTTTTTCAAGTAAAAAAAAATCAGAGTGACATGTAAATTCATGGGCTAAAGAGTCCAAATAATTATGTAAAAATTATCAGAATAAAAAAGAACTTCATGCATAGTAAAAGATAAATATTTTGAGAAAAAAAATACATAATTTGCAATTACAAATAAGGAAATTTGCATTTTTTCAAAAATGTTGAGGATAAAGATGGGTACGCAAATAGACAATTGCGAAATAAGGCCATTCCAATTAAATAATTAGTTTAACGTCCTTTTAGTCTGAAAAATATGAGGGGGGGAGGTAAAATTTAAATAAACATGTATAAATAAATATAATAAATTTTATATGTAAAAAATAATTTTTTATTTATTAATTTCTTTTTCCATATTAAAATGTTTACATGAAAAGTACACTGCTTCTACTAGTATTCTACAATTAATTTTTTGTCTAATATAAATGATTCAAATAATGGATGTGTTTC
>QKYT01000182.1:15983-39019 GCA_003550305.1 Glomus cerebriforme | reverse complement strand
TGGGTTCTTGTGGACGAACTATTTGCAATGGTTTGGAGGGGAGGAATTTTTTCTTTTGGTGTGAAGTTTGGTGTTTTTTCCCCAGTGTACTTTACTTTAGGTTTTTTGCGGCTAGATATAGTTGTTTTTCCTAATTTTATATCCTTTTTGTTTTTGTTTTGTTTTATTTTTATTTTTATTTCTTTGGCGTAGTCTTTGGTCNTTTTTTGTTGGTATTTTTCATTTTCTTTTGGGGGATGGGGGGTACTGGAAAAAATGATCGTCATNAGACTGGTTTGGTNTTACTTGATGTTGATTGGCCCTNAAGGAGTCGATTTGTTTATTTTAAGGAGGGTGACGTGATGATCATTGGGTTTTCTGGTGATGTGTCACAGTTGGTCACGTGGAACTAACTAACTATCNATCCAAATGTTTTTTAATAAGTTTTCTAGTTGATGTATGTCACAACCGAAACAATGAAGGTATCTCCTGGGGGACATGGAAGAATACCTGTATGCTAATCGGGAGAGTCCCGCTAGTTGACCTCTTTTACTAAAATTTGTTTNGAGATATGCAATGTTGGTTGACATTTCAAAAATTTTTAGAATCTTCAAGGATCATTGCTAGCTTAGGGTTGTACCAATTTTTGGGAGTGATTTTATCACGTGTTATTCCCTTTGAGAGCGTGGAATACGTTGGAGGAGGTATCACATCATTTATGGTGGGGATGATCGGACTGGGCTATACCGCTCATTGTGAAGTATATGTTTGGTTAAGCTTAGCAAGATGGTTTGTCTTAGTATATGATTGGTTTTTTACTTTTATGTATTATGTATAAAATATTGTTCGGCAAGATCAGTGGGTCTTTTCCTTACCTTAAACTAATAAAAAGTTTGAAATTGTTATAAAAAAACTCTGCCAATATTGGGCGCAGCTCCTATTCGGGCTACTGATTTTTTGGATTGTCCGCCGCTGCCTTATAATAATTTTCCCATTCTATTTCGGTCATTTAAAGATTCTTTACTTGACTCAATTATTACTTTATGGTCTAAGCGTTTGAATAAGAACGTTTCCGCCTTCTCTTCACGACAAGCGTTTCTGTCATTGCCCATTTGAACTTTCTTACTGGATTCTCCGCAATGGCCTCTTCTTATTCTTCAGGGTTTCATTCCACGCTCCCTCACGGCCTTTTTCTTCTCTCTTGGATTCTCCAGGGTTTTCACCAAAAATATTCTTGGCCCCGCGTTGATGAAGTTACAACGTGACTTCTTTCACCAAACATGGCTCTCTCGTTATCACATAATGGCCTCTACGCTTCCCGCTAGAGACATTCTCATGTCACGTGCTCCCGCCGATGCTGCTCGGATTTCAAGGCTCCCATCGCCGACCTCAGCCTCAGTACCGGATTTGCTTGATAAAGCATTTTTCCTCGGTACTTCCTGGATGAAACTTTTGGACCAAATGGCCCCTCTGATGGATCTGACAGTTCAGGGTGTTAAGTTATGGCTCTCCTTTAACTTATTTTAAGGGATTGGAGGGGATACTCTCGGGATGGTTGACTTGGTTACTACCTCTCAGTTCGAAGTAGTTTATTGGGTATATTGTTATGTTAGATTTATAGCGTAATTTTATAGATTAGTTTTTACTTTTTATATTTTTACTTTATGTAAACTAGATAGCGATGAGATCCATATATTTTGTTTATATTTGTTTCTAAATAAAATATGCTGTTAAAAATAAAAAAAAAAAACTCTGCCAATATTGGGGAAACTCTTTTCCACTCCACTCTGCCCAATTTTTATTAAAGAAATAAAATTTAATTTTTGTTTATTTTTTTTATTACTTTTCTATAAATTTTACTCTTTTAACTTTAACCATGACTTGCAAGTGTTCTGGTCAAAGCAAAGCTGATAAACAATCTGGCTCTAAGCCTTCTGCCTCTGGGTCTTCCGGTACCCCTTCTCTTAGCTCTTCTGGCTCTTACACCAAAAAAAGTTCAGCTCCCTCTTCCCCTTCACTTGCCTCTAATAATCTGCTCTACCACAGACGTTAACATGGATGAGAATTTTGCTTCTCCTCCTGCCTCTGGTTCTACTTCCCAAGCTGAAACTCCTCTTTCTCCAATTACTACCCCGTTTATCCCTTCTACCTTTTCTCCTGTCTCTTCTCATGCTCAAGTGGAAATGGTAGATGACTCTATCCACGCTATGTCTTCAGTTTTCAAAGGAAAAAACAAAATTACTGATGATGATGATATTATTCCTGAGGCTGCTATTCAGGTCTCTTCCTCTGTCTTCTTCACTGCTGTGGCTCCAAATTCCTATCCCTCCCTTCTCGAAAAATTCAAGACCAATACAGCACTCTGCGCTGCGGTCGATCACTTTGCATCCAAATATGCTTCTTTTAGTAACAGCGCACGCTGTTCTGGTTCTGCAGACAATAAAAGGATCATTATTGGATTTAGATCTCAACTCATCGGGATGAATTAATTTCCTTTCCCATCCCCGATTTGGATAATTTGCTCTTCCACATGCACGATCCTGCAGCACTACACCATGATGTGCGCAGTCAATCTTTACAAATTCCTGATATTCCTCTGAAAATTACCTGTCCTCAATTGTTAGGCTCTTTTTCTCATTATGGAAATATCACCAAATGTGTTATTACTACTAAAAACCTATTCCAATGTGCCGAGATTACTTACGATAACTCTGCGGCACTTGATTCGTTTCAATCTGATTGTTGGGGAGTCTTTTGCAATCCTTTTCCCTGGGCCAAAAACAGATTCGTCATACACACGTCGCTATCTTATCTGGATTTCCTTCCAATGTCATTAAATGCTGATCTTACTGATATCACTGATGCTGTTTCAGCTAAATCTATTATCTTTTTAGATTCGTCACTTCTTATAGGTGTAAGCCCTTTTATCACGTGACGTTCGCTTCTGAAGAAGCTTTACAGAATGCTACAGAAATTACCTGTGCTTTTAACGGTCACTCTCTTGATTGGTTTCAACCTTCTCAATCTAAACTTTTGTGCCGCAATTGTAGTAAACTCGATTGCGACCCTGCTAAATGCTCTCTTTGGCCCAAATCTCCTAATTCCCGTAATTCTGCGATTACCAATCTTTATTCCAAGTATCGTCCTGCTCAGCACCATAAACCTGCCTCTAAGGTTTTTCCTAACAAATCCTTTGCTGACGCTGCGAAATCCTCTTCTCCTGATCACTCTACTTCTTCTGCTCATGGCTCTTCTTCCTCATCCTGTAAGGGTCATAAAAGACCGTGGAATGAACAAAATGTCTTCCATCCTAGTTACCGCCCACCTACAGCTAATAATTTCATGTCTTCCGAAGATATCAAAGAAGCTCTCAATGGATTTGCTACTCGCCTAGCTCTTCTTAAAACCATTCTTACTGATTAAGATAATCGCATTATGAAACTTGAAAATATTTTGGCTGTCAGGCCCGTATTCATGTTCCTGATCCTAGTACTGTAATCTCTTCTTCCTTTCAGGATCTGCCATCCGGTCCTATTTCTTCCGATACTATTATGATTGATGCTCTTCGCAGCCAGCTCCTGATCTTATTAACCTTTCTTTACCAACCATCGTCTCCTCGGCCTTCCCGTCTTCTCCTTCCAGTTCGATTGACTTGCAGACTGAACTTGAGACTCTTAAATAAGCTTCAGCCTCTACCAATACTTTAGTTAATGATTTGTCTACTGATTTTTGTAAATTAGCTGAACAACTCTCTGCTCATTTCCCAAGCTCTGGTGGTGTTGCCCACTCATCTTAATTCCCTTTCCATGTCTCTTCTTTTATTTCATCTCTAATGAATATTACAAATTTAGATGATTATGATAGATTACTCCATAATCCCCCTTCCCCCAATTTTGAATTTCCTATTCTTTCTAGTGTGCAATATAATTTTTTGGACTATTTTAATTGTAATGAAACTTTCAACCTTTATTCCCATGATAATCCCCATGAATTTATTTCCTTAGCTACTCATAATATTTGAGGCGGTTTGTCTGACCCTCTCGTTCTTCATAATATCCTACATTCTTGTATGTCTAAGAACATTCATTTGCTTGCTCTTAGTGATACCCAAATTCCCTCTTATAACCCAGCCAAGATTTTATCACAGCCTATTCTTCGTTCAATTCCCAATTCCTTTCTGATTTACCAGATCGTCATCTCACTGGTTGGTGGACTTCCCGTACTAATATGTATACTGGTGGTGTAGGTTTCCTCACCTCTCAAATTTTCACTTCACATGTTCAAAAATGCGTTAAATGGAAATCTCGTATCATTTACCTAGATGTCTTTTTCCTTGGCATCAAACTCAGAATTGTTAATGCCTACCTTCCTCCTTATTTCTTAGCTAACAAAGACAAGCTTTTATTAACTATTCAAGAGCTTCACTCTATTTTTCTGGATGCTTCTAATAATCACCTTAAACTTATTTTAATGGGGGACCTCAATTTTAATCCGGATGATCTTTCTGCTTCTCGTTCCCCTTAATTTCATAAACTTTATAATTACCTTCTTAACTTCCACTTCGTTGAATTTCCTACCACCTTTAACTCCACTAGAATTCTTACTTATTTTCACAATCCTAGTAATTTCCTTTTTTCATGTTTCCAGTTAGACCATATTTGGTATAACTACCCTGAAGTGCAATCTGACTTGTGTTAGACTGAAGTCTGGAATACTTCTTCTTCCTTCCATTCTTCTGACCATTTAATGATCATTAATTATCTTTATTTCCGTTTGTTTATTAACACTCTGTCCTCTGCAACTGTCTCACGCCGTTCGCAAGATCGGTTTGTTTTTAATTATGCATCTCTTCTTCCTGAGACCTGGACTAAGTTTTCAGACCTCACTGAGGCTAAATTCAACTCTTTCAGTCGTTCCGCGTCCTTTTCATGTATGGAACCCTTATGGTCCTTTATACGCCAGATAATATTGAACTCTGCTCATGAGTGTTTGCTCAAGCAGAAAGTTTCTAATACATTCTGTTCTTCCTACACTCCTCATATTGAACGTCTTTTCTTCTTTTTGTCTTCCCTTTTCAATATTATTCATGCCTTTAAAATTCCTGCTCGGTGTTCTGACCTGCGTCCTCGCCTAAGATTTTTCTTTCCTGGACTGATCATTTTAAAACACTTAATAATATTCTTACATATTTAAATTTTTTGGATTCTGATTCATATTTCCCCGCTCCCTCGTTTTCTCAATGCATTAATTTTTCCAATCATTTTTCACTATGCAATTTTATCTAATCTTCTTTCAGTTAAGCGCTTTGTTAAATCTCTTCTAAAGGTGGAATTGCAACAGTTCCAACTTTCCCAGATTGAAACCTTTTTGGACAAACGTATTGATGATTTTGATTCACACAAGCGTACTTTCATTTCATCTGCTTTACAACGTTCTCGACGTTGTATTACTTTAGATCAGATTCTTATCCGTACTAATGATAATCAGCACCATCTCGTTACCAGCCCTAAGGACATTAATGATGCTGTTATTTTCCATTTTTAGAATTTTGTTCGCTCTCCTATTTTCCATTATAATCCTTTACATTTATTTACATTCCCAGAAAAATGGCGTGTTCACTATTCTCCTATTCCAGAGGTTAATCCAGATATCTACGATTTTCTTTGTGTTCCTGTTCCTCAAGATGAATTTTCCTCTGTGCTCGCCTCTCTCCCTTGTGAAAAGACTCCTGGTCCTTCTGGCATTTCGTACGAAATGCTTAAGCAGTGTGGCCCTTTGACTAAATTGTGTATGCTAAACCTTATGTCCTTATGCCTTGCTAAAGGCTTTATCCCTGATGATTGGAGGCTCGCTTCTGTGTATCCCATTCCTAAGCCTCACGAGTAGGAATGCAAGCTCCCTAATACCTGGCCCATTACCCTTTTGAAGACCCTTCGTAAAGCCATGATTAAGGTTTTTACTAACCGCCTTTCCAAGATTCTTTCTTGTCACCAGGTTCTTCAAGGCTGCAATTTTGCTGGCCTCCCTGGTTGCTCCTGTAAAGAACCTATTTTTACCTTGGAATCTATTATATATAATGCTAAGTTCCACAATAAACCCTTGTGGATCCTCTCCCGAGACATCAGCAAAGCTTTTGATTCCATTGATTTACAAATGCTCTGTCTAGCTTTGCTTCATCTCAAGATTCCTGTTCTTGCTATTAATTTTATTATTTTTTTATTTACTAGTAGATGTAATTCAATTATTACCCTGTTTGGTCATTCTGATCACTATCACGTAAAAATTGGCATTAACCAAGGCGAAATTATTTCCCGCTTCTTTGGGTCATCTATTTGGATCCCTTACTTATGGAACTTAATTCCGCTGCTTCTTCTCCTTATGAACTTTTTAATTCCAAATTGATTTCTATCTCTCCTCATTCATTTCACCATGAGTCTATTTCCTTTTCGAATTTGACTTACATGGATGATTCAACTTTGATTTCTTCTTCCTTAGATGGCCTGGCCTACCTTCTAAGTATTACAGAAGAATTTTATTATTTAAATAACACCTCGGCTAATTATAAGAAGTATGTTTTAACTTTTAATGTTATAACTTCTTCTTCACCGATTTCTTTTCCTATTAGTTCCCATTCCCTAATTTAGTTTTGTTTGGCCACATCCCTTCTTCCATTACTATCACTCCTATCTTCCCTTTGTGTTCCTTCAGATTTTTAGGGGTATAGTTTAACCTTCACCTTTCTTCCTCCTTTGTCCTTTCTCAGATTAAACAGGAATATGTCTCTTTTGTTGAGACCATCCGTTATAAACATCTTTCCCCTGCCTAGCTCTCATATTTACATAATATTGTTTTGCTCTCCAAAGTTGCCTACCATTCCCAAGTTACTTTTATTTCCCCTGCTATAAGTTCTGCTTTCATGTCCCCCTTTAAACGGCTTTTTAAACATAAACTTCATTTAGCTTCTACCTTTCCTGATGCCATTTTGTTTTCATCCAAACACTTTGCTATTTCTTTATTATACTTTGAACTTCTAAAACAAGCCAGTATTGATATTCTCACTGATCTCAATTCTTCTTCCCAATTTTCTACTCTGTTACAGCTCCATTTCACTTTCTTACAGAAAGCCTTGTGAACACTCTTATCCCCTATTGCCATAATTGATTGGTCCTCTTGGAGCTCCTTTCCCAATTCAAAAAATGATTTCTTTTTCAATGTTTTAAGATTTTTACGTTCCAATAATTTTGTCTTTTGAGAATGTTTCTTCTTCCCCTTTACTTTCCCCAGTTTTGGGTGGTTCTACCCCTATCCATGATGTTCTTGGTCCTTTATATTCTAAATGTCTTTCTTCTTTCCGCAATAAATCTATCCTCTTTTTATTGAAGCTTTTATCCATAAATGGTACTTATTTAATGGACTGGAAGGAATTATCTTATCGTTATTCTTTCTGCCATCATACTAAACCTCCTTTATGTTACCATTATGCCGCTTTTAAGATTTGTCGTAACGCCTTAGTTTCATGTCGTCTCAAACTGGAGTTTGTCTTAGATGATATTTCTTCCTTTGATATTCCCTATCAATCTATCCCTTTCAACTGGCCTAATAAGCATTTTGCTTTCATTGGATTGCTAATTGGTTTTCCCGTGCTTCCCGCACTAGTTTTGGTCACATTTTTAAATATATTTCTAGGTCGCATTCTGCTTTTATAGACCACTGGATCCCGGTCCCTCCCTCTGACTCTTCGCATACTCCCGTTTCTCAGTTGTTGTCTTTACAACAGTGTCCAGGCTGTTCATTGAACCAAAATTTGCATCATTTTTTGACTTCCTCCCGGATAAAGAAATTGAGTCCTATCTATTGTTCCTTTTCAATTGATTTAACTTTCTCCGTGATCCTTCCCCCCGTTTCTAAATATCGCTTAAAACGATTGGACTCTATAGCTTTTAAAATTTCTATTAAAACAGTTGCTTCGCAACTCTCTTCTCTGTCCTCTAAATTTTCTATCTCTCCCAATTTTGATCAGTTTTTATCTGTTTCTCCTCCTTTGCCCAATATTTTAGATATTTCTCATTTTTATTTTTGGATTTTGCTAAACGGTGCACCCTGCACACGGTGCACCCACGTGACTTTAATATCACGTGATACACAATAGGAATTTTTGATTGGCTTAATTCGAACTATTCGAACTTAAAACAAATAAAAATTTTAAATTTATGTTCCAATCACTTCGTTCAATAACTGAAGCCCTGAAGTTTGGAATCCTCTACCATGCTACTGTAGCCATTTCTGGCCTAAATGATAAATAAAATCACCCTATCACCCTATTTCGTGTTTAAAGCATTCTAATTGTTTCGTTCAAGAAGCTCAGAGTTTGACCGTTTCTAAGAAAGAAAACTGTTATTAGCATTTTAAAGGAAGAAAACAAAAGAACAATGAAAGTAAAAAACAACAATAATAATGGAACAACCCTACCTCATATTCAAAGCATTCTGATTGTTCCATTCAAGAAGTCTGGTGTTTTAGCGAAGAAAAAACTGCTAGTAAACGTTTCAAAGGATAGGAAAGTGAAAAAGAAAGCAAAAAACAAAGAAAATAATGAGTGAAGAAACTACTACCTCTCATTTAAAGTATTTCTGACCGTTCTTTTCCAAGAAATTTCAGTTAGTCGTTGGTTGTTTAATCTAAGAAAAGAAAAGAAAAAGTAAGGTTAGTATTTCCTTTCACTTTTTTATCTTTAAGAATGGTACTAACCTTAGACTGCACTAGGTATTATGAAAGAGCGTGAGAGAAAACTGAAATTAGTGATCACGAAAAAATGTGGCTGGTCATTTATATATGATGTTGATCAACTGCGTCGTGAAATAAAATTGCAACATGTTTATTTTTACGAATCAATTTTTTATTACATGATATCAAAGATTATATGGGAAGAATACTAATATTAACTAGCTATTTTCACTAGCAATTCTTTCTTCGCAACTCCTAATATTATGACCCACTTCATGGCAATAAGTGCATGTAACACTTCTGGATTTCGGTACCGCAGATGACTGTTGATTCTCAACAGTACCAAGAATTCTACGAGCTGCTTGTGGGCGTCCCTTCCGACGTTTTACAACTGGATTTTCAGCATCCAAGTCCATAACAATAACATTTTCTTTTTCAGAATCATTAGATTGTGTGCATGCTGTAACAAGCATTGGTTTGATTTCTGTTTCTCGGAAATTCTCAAGAATCAAGATCAACTTTTCATCCAAATTTAATTCAATTGCTTTATTTATCGTTGTCTTTGCAAGACCAAATGCTTTCGCAAATCTTTGTTTAGCTTTTAATTGTCGTTGGGCCAATCCTTGTTCTTGTCTTGACAATCCAATAACTTCGCTAGTTGTGATAGAAACCCATTTTACAGGAAGTTGAGGAAGAGTTGTAGACCCAGCTGTATTATTTGTTATTAAACCAATAAAATCTCTGTTATTCAAATCATTGCCATATACTTCGTCCTTAAGCCAATGGTGATTTATCATGTTGATATGAAATCTGGCTGCCGGAGTCATGCACATGACACGGAAAAAGTGTCTACAAACCCAACCCGAAGTGTTATATAACTTGCATGTACATTTATAGTCACCATTTGTCAAAAGAAAGACAAATTGAGGTGGTGACTCATATTTCATATGCCGCACTTCCCATATTGAACCCAATTGGTCACAAATGTCTTCAAAAATCACATTTGCACACCCTTGAGGTAAATCAAATACTTCGTCAACACAGCCCTCTTCACATGAAAATTCAACATTGAAATCTCTTTTATTATGATCAACTTGTTTTGCATGGTACAGAAAACTGAGATTCATTTGTTCGCGAATTTTCTCAGTTATTGCAAGGGTTACATTAATGCAGAGCTCATTATCAATATCTTGAAATATTGTATTGTAAACATTAGGAGGTGAAATTAACGGCATAGATTCTTTCCATGTTATAAATTCTTTATTATTTTGTCGTTCCTTGAGAATCCGAGTTAGACTTTCACAAACACTATTTAATGATACACATCGACCATCTAAATCCTTTTTAATTACTCCATTAATACTTTCAACACGGCTTGTTGACTGCATACCTGCTGTGAAACATGAACTAGTGTAACACCTTGCCCATGACTTTTTGCTTTCATATAACCGTTCAAGATAGGTTTTTGCGTCTGGATAAGCTTCAATTAATTTCATATAGCCATATTCAAAATCATCAATATTGAGTTTATTGCGGCACTGAAAGAATTTTTTCGCAAATTCCTCATAATTGTTATGTAATTTGCTTTTCAAATTCTTCGGAATATTTTGACCAATGTGCCATATGCAATGCAAGTGTTTTGTTTGAGGGTAAACTTGAGCAATAGCTGCATCCATTGCAGGATCAGCATCTGTAATCATTACCGTTGGATAAATATGAAGTGCTTGTAACATGACCCTTAAACTCCATGCATATGATTCTAGAGTTTCGTCATCTAAAAATGCTTGTGCAACTGGTCTTGTATTATAATTGTTATCAATAATAACAAAAATAGAAAGTGGAAGACCATATATGTTCGTTTTTGCAGTGTTATCATGCGCAACAACTGAACCATATCGGATATATAATTCAACTTGTTGAGGTTCCATCCATAAAATATGCGTAAGAGATCTTGATACTGGATCTAATTGGTATTCAACAATCCATTCTGGATCATCCGCTTTTTTTTCTAATAAAGAACTGATAATGTTACACGCATCATTTTTTGCAGGTTCCTTTTGGCGTCGAAACATATGGATTGCATTATAAAGATCCTGTTTGACAATGCGACATTGATATTTGCTTACAAGCATTCGGTATTGTTTAGTTGCATTAAGATCACCTTCAAGTGTCCAGAATCGTATATCGGTCAACATGTCTTCAGTTAATTTTCGAAATTGTGGTAATAAATGTGCAGTTTGTGGATTAAGAGTGTGATCTTTGTGTTCATTAACAAATGTTGTTACCATATAAGTTTCTTCACTCTTCTTATTAATATTAACCCGCCACGGACAATTCACTCTGCATGAAGGTTTGATCCGCTGTTCGTTAAGGGTCGTAGTTTTATTATTTACATTGCTTGTACCTGCATGCTTACATAAAAAAGTTCTTTTTATCGCATCCTCAGTATTATCCATTTTTGTTGACCGACCCTTTCTATAACCAAACCCTTTTTGCATACAGAAATTATCAAGAAACACTGTAACTTCTTCCCATGATACAAATAATTTACCTACATAAAGGTTATCTAAAGACTCTTCTTCTATGTGAATGTTAGGATCCATATTAAATAGAGTGTAAAAGACCTTGGAAAGTAAAAAAATAGCGTAAAAGGTTTCAAAAAGAAGGAACAAATAGTCAAAAAGCCTTGGGAACGAAGAAGAATATATGGATGACGTAATAATTAAAGAGGTTAGATGCTTTATGTAATATAAACATATGATGCAATTATACGCGACAATCACGTGTTATTCCAAAAAAAGGAAAATTTTCATAACGTCTTAATTCTGGCCAGAATTATGATCTAGTCACGTGGGATGCACCGTGTGCATGGATGCACCGTTTAAATTTTTCCTTTATTTTTTATCTAATTCTTATCACTTTTATATTGATGGCTCTTTTGTCATCATTAATAGTTCCCTGCGCCTTTCTTGCGCCTGGATTCAGTCTAACGTTGAACCACTTTTATTACTCTCCCATGCTGTCCCCTTTTCATACCTCGTTGCATTTTCTTTGATTGCTGAATTGGCACCATTTGTCATGATTTGTTCCTTTATTCCTATTAATGCCTATTTGAATATTTACACAGATTGTGCATCTGTTATTAATTACGTTAATTTAATTACTGACAATCCTTCTATTTCTTTGACTAATTTCTATGGATATTTTCTTTGGTCGCTCTTTGTAAAACTTTTTGTGTCAAAAAATCTTTCCATTTCCATGAACAAAGTTCCTTCTCATTCTGATAATTATTTGCATAATATGGCCAATTCCCTGACTCGTGCTTGTTCACACCATTCGGATTTCCCTATGATAGATAAATTTTCTTTTTCTTTCCCTTCCTCCTTAGTGGTTTTATTGTCCTTTAGTACTATTAGAATTAATTCTCCCTTCCATGTGACTTAATAATTATCTTTCTTATTTAATATTTTGTTCCTAAATAGGTTTTCTTATTTAACCCCATCCTCCACACTAATCGATTAGAATTTATCTTGGTCAGTTTTTAACTCATATGTACCTTTCTCCAACCTCTCCCCATCTAAAATGCAGGAATGACGTATTTTTCATTACTCCTTTCAGTCCAAATTAAAATTTTTGGAACTTCCTACCATGGACATTTTAAATTCACGTCATTCTTATTACTATCCGGATGAACTCAACTCCGCTGTTTCTTTTGCCAAGCTTGTCCTGAATCTTTGCCTCATCTTACGATTTGCTCAGCTGATATTAAGGCTCAGATTTTCCGGATGCTCCACCTTTACCTCATACCTCTTTTCCAATTCTGTTTAACTCTTTTAAAGATGCGCTACTTGAATCGATCACTGTCTTCTGGTCTAAATGCCGTAATAAAGACGTTTCTGCCTTCCCTTCCAGTCAAGAGTTTCTCTTTTTAAATATTTGGTCTTTTTCCTCAGGTTCTCTGTAATGGCCTCTTCTTTTTCATTCCACATGACCTCTCGACCTTTCTCACAAACAATGGTTTTTCCTCTACCTCTTTCAAGACTATTATCTGCCAGGCGGCCACAAAGTTACAAAGAGACTTCTTCCACCAAACCTGGCTCCCTCGTTGTCACATAATGGCCTCTACGCTTCCTGCTAGAGACATACTTATATCACGTGACCTCACCGATGCTGCTCGGGTTTCAAGGCTCCCATCACTGACCTCAGCCTCTGTTCCATCTTTGGACTTGCTCTCTAGAGCTTTCTCCTTAGGAACCTCCTGAATTAACCTTTTGGGCTAATCGGTCCCTCTGATGGATCTGACAGTTCAGGGCATTAGGATACGGCTCTCCTTTAACTTTTTGTAAGAGATTGGAGGGGATACTCTCAGGATGGTCAACCTGGTTGCTACCTCTCATTGTGAAGTAGTATATTGGGTATGTTGTTATGTTAGGTTTATAGTGTAGCTTTATAGATTAGTTTTTACTTTTTATAATTTTACTTTATGCAAACTAGATAATGACGAGATCCATATATTTTGTTTATGTTTATTATTTGTTTTTGTACTTTTGAATAATTTTATTGAATAAAATATACTGTTAATAACAAAAAAAATTCTGCCAATATTGGGAAAAACTCTTTCCCACTCCACTCTGCCCATTTTTTGCTAAAGAAAATTTAATTTTATTTTTCATTTAATTTCTTTACAACTTTTCTATAAACTTTACTGTTCTATTTTAACCATAACTTGCAAGCGTTCTGGTCAAAACAAAGCTGATAAACAACCCGACCCTAAGCCTTCTGCCTCTGGGTCTTCTGGTTCTTTTTTGCCCAAAACTTCTGGTTCTAATAACACTACTAGTTCCGTTCCCTCCTTCCCTCCTCTTGCCCCTAATAAATGGGCACGGACTACTACTGATGCCAATATGGATGAGCACTTTGCTTTCCCTTCCATCTCTAGCCTCGTTCCTCAACAAGATACCTCTTTTTCTCCAGTTGCTACTCCTTTCGTTCCCTCTTCCTCTACTCCTCTCCCTTCCACTTCGCACGTGGAAATGGTAGATGACTCTATCCATGCAATGTCTTCTGCCTTTAATGGTAAAGCTAAAGTTACTAATGATGAGGATGTCTCTCTTGACGCCGCTGTTCAAGTATTCTCTTCAATTTTCTTCACTGCTGCGGCTCCAAATTCTTTCCTTTCCTCCTCGAAAAATTCAAGACCAATTTAGCACTTTGCACTGCGATCGATCGCTACATTTCCAAATATTCCTCATTTAGTAACAGCGTATGCTGTTCAGGTTCTGCAGATAGTAAACAGATCATCGTTAGCTTTAGATTTGCTGAATACAGGGACAAATTGATTTCCTTCCTTATCTCCGATTTGGAAAATCTGCTTTTCCATGTGCATGATCCTGCGGCTCTATGCTAAGATGCATGCAGTAGATCCCTGCAAGTCTCAGATATTCCCCTAGACATTACCCATCCTCAGCTTTTAGGCACCTTTTCTCATTATTGTAATATCACCAAATGTGTTATTATTACTAAAAATTTATTTCAACGTGCCAAAATTACTTATGACAACTCCGCTGCTCTTGATTCGTTCTAATCTGATCACTGGGGAGTTCTTTGCATGGGCCTTTTCGTCCATGTCAATCCTTCCTCTTTTTTTCTGGAATAAAAGCAACTCCGTCGTACCCATGTTGCTGTTCTATTTGGGTTCCCCTCCAATGTGATCAAAGCTGAACTTTCTGCTATTGCTGAAGCTGATTTGGCCAAATCTATTACTTTTTCCTATTTTGTTACGTCTCATCAACGTAAGCCCTTTTGTCACGTGACTTTTGCTTCCGAGGAAGTGTTACAAAATGCAATTGAAATCTCCTGTGCTTTTAATGGCCGCCCTCTTGCTTAGTTCTAACCGTCCTAATGCAAACTTTTGTGTCACAATTGTGGCAAGCTTGACTGTGACCTAGCTAAATACTCTCTTAGGCCCAAATCCCCTCTTCGCAGAATCCTGCGTTTACTAATCTTTATTCTAAATATCGCCCGCTTAACATCGCAAGCTGGCCTCTAAGGTTTCCTCTGGAAAATCTTTCACTGACGCGGTGAAATCCTCATCTTCAGGATCCCCTTCCTCCACTGTATCTTCAGATGTGTTGATGAATGACGCTGATGGTACTTCTACACATCCCGACCCTGTTCTAGTAGATCTTTCTTCCTCTAGTATTACTCCCTCTGCTCGTCCATCTTCCCCTTTAGTTTCAAAGGACCTGCAGGCCGAATTAGATGCTCTCAAACAGTCTGCAGCTTCTACCCACTCTTTAGTTAATGATATTTCTTCTGAATTTTGTGATTTAGCTAAATGACTTTCTGCTCATTTTCCTAGTTCAAGTGGCTCTGCCCATTTTCCTTAAACCCCTTCTATGATCTTCTTTCATTCCTTTATTAATGAACATTAATTGTCTGGAGCGAAGCGAAGGACAATATATTTTTACGCAAGGTGATAATCATTATGATCACGTGGCGATTTTCATTTGTCCGGTCACATATCTTAAATTTGATTGGTTGATAATAAATTATAAAAATAAATATGCGCTCCAGACTTAAAATAGTTTCCATTTCCTAGTAATATTGACGATTATGACCGATTACCTCCCAACTTTTTACCTCTCATGTTCAAAATTGTGTTTGATGGAAATCTCAGATTATCTATTTAGATGTCTATTTTTCTTCTCTAAAACTCAGAATTATAAATGCTTATTTATCTCCCTATTCCTTAGCCAATAAAGCTGAACTCTTGGCTACTATTCAAGAGCTTCATTCTATTTTCCAAGATGCTTCTCATCACAATCTTAAACTCATTCTAATGGGGGACCTTAATTTTGACCCAGATAATATTTTGGCTTCTCAGTCCCCGCTTTTTCACAAATTTTATCATTATCTTCTCAACTTTCATTTGAAGAATCCCCCTACTTTATCAAATTCTACTCATGTTTTCACATATTTCCAGAATTTCAATAATTTCCTTTCTCCATATTCACATTTGGTATAATTATCCTGCTTTGAAAGCTGATGTATGCCATACTGAAGTTTGGAATACGTCTTCCTCATTCCACTCTTCTGATCATTTAATGGTCATTAATTACCTTGCCTCCAGATTATTTTGTAATACTCTTTCTTCTGCGATTCTTACATGCCATTCGCAAGTTCAGTTTGTTTTTAATTACAACTCCGTTCTTCCAGAGACCTGGTCTAAATTTTCTGATCTCACTGAAGCTAAATATAATTCTTATAGCCGCCCTGCTTCCTTTTCCTGTATGAAACCTTTATGGTCCTTCATTCATCACATTATTTTAAACTCCGCTCATGAGTGTTTGCCCAAACGGAAAGTTTCTAATACTTTCTGTTCCTCTTATCCTCCTCATCTGAAAAGGCTGTTTTTTTTTCTGTCTACCCTTTCTACTATTATTCATACTTTTAAGATCCCTGCAAGATGTTTGGATCCTTTATCCTCACCCAAGATTTTTCTTTCATGGACAGATTATTTGAAATCTTTTGATAATATTCTTTCTTTCCTCAATTTTCTGGACTCTACTTCAAATTTCCCTGCTTCTTCTTTCCTCATCGCATTAATCTCTTTAACAGTCATGCTGTACTAACTGACCTTCAATCTGTTAAGCATTTTATTAAATCTCTTCTCAAGGTCAAATTGTCTCAATTCTAACTTTTTCAGATTGAAGATTTCACGGACAAACGTATCAATGATTTTGATTCGCACAAATGTGCCTTTATCTCCTCAGCTTTACAACGTTCTCGTCGTTGCATTACCCTTGATCGAATTCTTATTCGTTCTTCTGACCATGACCATCGTTTAGTTACCAGCCCCACGGACATTAATGATGCTGTTATTTCTCATTTTCAAAACTTTGTCCATTCTCCTGTTTCTCATTATGATCTCTTACAGTTGTTCTCCTTCCCAGAAAAATGGCATGTCCGCTATTTTCCTATCCCAGAAATTAATTCTGACATTTATCAGTTCCTTTGTTCTCCTGTTTTCCAAGATGAATTTTCTTCAGTTCTTGCCTCTATCCCTTGTGAAAAGGCTCCTGGTCCCTCTGGCATTTCTTATGAAATGTTAAAATATTGTGGTCCGTCTACCAAGTTGTGCATGCTTAAACTTATGTCTTTATGCCGTGAATCAGGTTCTATTCCTGATGACTGGTGGCTTACTTCTGTGTATCCCATTCCCAAGCCTCAGGACTGGGAATGCAAGCTCCCTAACACTCGGCCTATTACTCTTTTGGAGACCCTTCGTAAAGCCACGGTTAAGGTTTTTACCAATCGTCTCTCTAAAATTCTCTCTTGCCACCATGTTCTTCAAGGCTGCAATTTTGCTGACCTTCCTGGTAGTTCCTGTAAAGAACCTATCTTTACTTTGGAATCTATTATCTATGACGCTAAATATCGCAAGAAACCCTTGTGGATTTTCTCTCAAGACATCAGCAAAGCTTTCAATTCCATCAATCTTAGCATGCTTCGTCTTGCTTTGCTCTGTCTCAAAATTCCTGACCTCGCTATTAAATTTATTATTTCCCTATTTACTAGCAGGCAAAACTCTGTTATTACTCCGTTCGGCCTTTCTGATCGATATCATGTCAAAATTGGCTTCGATCAAGGTGAAATCATTTCCCCGCTCCTCTGGGTTATTTATTTGGATCCTTTACTCACTAAACTTAACCTTGCTGCCTCTTCTCCCTATGAACTTTCTATTTCCAAGTTGACCTCTGTTTCTCCTTGTTCCCTTCATCAGGATTCTCTTTCCTTTTCCAATTTAACATATATAGATGATTCAACTTTGATTTCTTCTTCTTCAGCTGGTTTGGCTCACCTCCTGAGTATTACGGAAGAATTTTATTACTTGAATAATACCTCAGCTAATCATAAGAAATATGTTTTGACTTCAAACATTATTTCTTTTTCCTTGCCGATCACTTTTCCCATTTCAAAGTACTCCCCAGATTTTATTTCGTTTGGCCATATCCCTTCGACTATTTCCATTTCCCTTATTCTTCCTTCGGCTTCATTTAGATTTTTAGGTGTTTGGTTTAATCTTCACCTTACCTCCTCATTTGTCTTTTCCCAGATAAAACAGGATTATACTTCATTTACTGAGACTATCTGGTATAAACGCCTTTCTCCTGCTCAGCTTACTTATTTGCACAATATTGTGCTATTTTCCAAAGTTGCCTATCGGTCTCAAGTAACCTTTGTTTCCCCTACCAAATGCTCCTCTTTCATGTCCCCTTTCAAATGAATTTTTAAAAATAAGCTAAAATTAGCTTATACGTTTCCTGATGCTCTTCTTTTTTCCTCTACTTGTTTTAATATTTCCTCGCTTCATTTGGAACTGCTTAAACAAGCTGGTGTTGATATTTACACTGGTCTTAATTCTTCCAATGTTTTTTCCTTATTATTACAATTCCGTATCGCCTCTTTACAAGAAGCCCTATGGACACCTTTGTGCCCTCTCTCTATCATTGATTGGATGCTAAACATGATTTCTTCTTTAATGTTTTTCGGCACCTTTGTTCCTATCATTTTGGGTTTAATGATATCTCCTCTTCTTTATTATTAGACCCGATTATGGGTGATTCTGTTCCCATTCATGATATCCTTAGTTCTTCTCATACTAAATGTCTTTCTTCTCTTCGTAATAAAAGTATTCTCTTTCTATCACAGATTTTGTCTTATGACGGTACTTATTTGATGGATTGGAAGGAATTATCTTTTCATTACTCTTTCCGCCATCATGCTGTTCCTCCTTTATGGTACAAGTTTACCACCTCCAAGATTTGCACTAATGTGGCTGTTTCATGTTGACTCTGATCTGAATTTATTTTGGATGATAGTTCCTCCTCAATATTCCCTATCAGTCTATTCCGTTCAATCATCCTAACAAGCATTTCGGTTTCCATTGGATTGCTAATTGGCTTCCTTCTGCTTCACGCACAAATTTTGGCCATATTTTTAAATATATTCCTAGAGCCCATATTGCTTTTATTGACTATTGGGTTCTGGCTCCTCCATCTGACTCCTCGCATACTCCTGTTTTCCAGTTGTTAGGTCTTCAACAATACCCAGGTTGTTCTTTGAATACCAACTTACACTCTACGCCTCAAGAAATTGGGTCCTATCCACTGTTCCTTTTCGATTGACTTATATTTTACGGTGATTCTCCCTACCGTTTCATAGTATCGTTTAAAGCGATTGGATTCTATGTCATTCAAAGTTTCTATTAAAACTGTTTCCTCACAACTTTCTTCTCTGGTTTCCAATTTTTCTATTTCCCAAAATTTTAATAGAATTATCTCTTCCCTGTCCCTATCAATAATAATCCCACTTTTTCCCACTTCCACGTTTCTCCTTCTAATTCTTATTATTATTATATTGATAGTTCTTTTATTATCATTGATGGTTCCCCCCGCCTTTCTTGTGCCTGGGTTCAATCTAATTCTGAGAATGTTGTTTTACATTCTCTCGCTGTTCCTATTTATTATCCTATTGCTTCCTCTCTAATTTCGGAATTAGCTCCGCTAATTTTAATTTGTTCCTTTATCCCTGATAATGCCCATTTGCATATTTACACTGACAGCATGTCTGTTCTCAATGGCATTAATTCCCTCCTTGATAACCCTAACATTTCACTGACCTCCTTCCAAAAACATTTCCTTTGGTCGATTTTTGTTAAATTTTTAATATCTAAAAACTTATCCTTCACTATGCACAAAGTTACCTCGCATTCTGATAATTACTTACATAATCTTACTAACTCCATGGCGCATGATTGTTCACACCGTTTGGATTTTTCTTCACTTGATAAAGTCTCTTTATCTTTTCCTTCTTCTTTGGTGACTTCCTTTTCCTTTAATTCCTTGAGAATTACTCTTCCTTTTCATAGGACTTTTGATAGTTATCTCTCCTACCACGAATTTGTTAATGTTTTGTCATTAAATAGATTCTCTTATTTATCCCCTTTGTTTGATTTGATTGATTGGGATTTGTCTTGGTCCATTCTGAATTATTTTGTCCCTTGTTCTGATCTGTCTCCTTCCAAAGCTCAAGAACGTTGTATTGCCCATTCCTTTTTTCGCTTCAAGTTAAAATTTTTGGAACTCCCGACTATGTATATTATGAACCTGCGTCATCCTTGTTATTCTCAACAAGAATTGTTGTGTTTCTTTTGCCAAGCCTGTCCTGAATCCTTATTTTATCTTGTGGACTGCTCAGCTTCGATTAGGGCTGCTGAACTTCCTGATAGCCCGCCTTTACCTCACTCTAATTTCCCAGCTCTTTTCCAGTTATTTAAAGATTCTTTACTTAACTCAATTATCGCCTCATGGTCTAAACGCTTCAATAAAGATGTTTCCACCTTCCCTTCTTATTAAGCGTTCTTCAACTTATCTATTTGGTCTTCTCTTCCAGATTCTTCACTATGGCCTTTACTCTTTTTACAGGGGTTCGTTCCACGTTCTCTCACGGCCTTTTTCCTCTTGCTTGGTTTTTCCACAATTTCTATCAAGAATCTTCTTTGCTCCGAGATGACGAAGTTGTAACGTGACTTCTTTCACCAAACTTGGCTCTCTCGTTACCACATAATGGCCTCTAAGCTTCCTGCTAGAGACATTCTCATGTCATGTGCTCCCGCCGATGCTGCTCGGGTTTCAAGGCTCCCATCGCCGACCTCAGCCTTAGTACCAGACTTGCTTGATAAAGCATTTTCCCTTGGTACCTCCTGGAATAAACTTTTGGACCAAATGGTCCTCTGATGGATCTGACAGTTCGGGATGTTAAGTTACGGCTCTCCTTTAACTTTATTTAAGGAACTGGAGGGGATACTCTCGGGATGGTTGACTTGGTTGCTACCTCTCATTGCAAAGTAGTTTATTGGGTATATTGTTATGTTAGATTTATAGTGTAGCTTTATAGATTAGTTTTTACTTTTTATAATTTTACTTTATGTAAACTAGATAACGATGAGATCCATATATTTTGTTTATGTTTATTATTTGTATTTTTCTTGATTAATTTTATTAAATAAAATATGCTGTTAACAATAAAAAAAAAAACTCTGCCAATATTGAGAAGGGCCACTCTTTCTCAAAAAATTCTGACCAAATTTTTCACATATTTAATGTTTAATAAAATAGTTTAGGTTGTTTGCGTTTTATTATTTTTAAATATACCCACAATTTTCATTTTACAACTCTTGGATAATGACCTTTAACGATACCTTTGGAAGCATCTGGTATTCTAAGCTATCCAGTATTGCACAAGTTTTATCTCTTTGGAGTCAGAAAAGAGAAGTAATAGAAAGTTTTGTAGGAAAGAGAACGATTTTACTTAATTTTGGATTCTTATAGACAAAAGGTTTGCAAAGGGTTTTGCGAGTGAGAACTTTTCTTTGGAGTGAAGTTTGGTGTATTCCTTAGATTTACTTTAGGTTTTTTGCGGCTAGATATAGTTGTTTTTCCTAATTTTATTCCTTTTTATTTTGTTTTGTTTTTGTTTTTTTATTTTTATTTCTTTGGCNTAGTCTTTGGTCGTTTTTTGTTTGTATTTTTCATTTTCTTTTGGGAGATGGGGGTACTGGAAAAAATGATTGTCTAAGGCTGGTTTGGTGTAACTTGTTGTTGATTGGCCCTTAAGGAGTTGTTTTGTTTATTTTAAGAAGGGTGACGTGATGATCATTAGGTTTTCTGGTGATGTGTCACAGATGATCATATGGTACTGATTAAATATCGATCCAAATATTTTTTGAGATAATGAAGATATCTCCTGGAGGACATGGATGAATATCTGTATGCTAATCGGGAGAGTCTTGCTAGTTAGCCTCTTTTATTAGAATGTACTGCACATACTTTACAATTGGTTGTGGGTAACACATTCTGTGAAAATAATTAAGATGTATATATAACAGAAGTTATACTTATATACTTATATATTTTCATAGGAGCTAGCTTTTTCTTATTATGGGCCTTGTATTTAGGAAAATAAGATGTCCGCCAGTAATAATAATAATGTTATAAGTCTCAATTGCATTATTTCTAATGATAAATTTGAAGATATTTTCATGTTAGAGATCTCTGAAAATAAGATAGTCAACTTCTACAAACCAATAATTAAAATATGATGGTCAGACCAGTTTCAATATATTGATATGAGCAAATTTATTCTCTATAAAGCATTATATTAGCCAATACCGTCCATTGATTCTTTTAATACAATGATTATGCCTCTAGAGCTAATACAACTTTCCTTAGTAGTAGTGTTATAATCCGGATGAATCCGTGATCTGTAGTGTTATAATCTAAATGAATTCGTGATCCGTTAGTTCAATCCATAATTAATTTTTGATCCAGATAATTGGCGGATCCATTCAGATTGCATCCAGATTCATCCAGATTGCTGAAGTTTTAGCCACACTATTATATAATATTACTAATGAAAAATATCATGACACATGTCTTTTTTACTTTATAACTTTGTTTTATTCTTTTGTAGGAACAGACTGACGGCACATCCCTTGGAGGTAATTTCAAAGGATGGAGGGGGATTTTTTTTAACTTTTTAAGAATGTTACTAATGTTTTTTTTTTTCTTTTTTTTGTAAAAACATACTGATTTAAAGGTAATTTCAAGGGTGGAAGGGTTTTTGTTAACTTTTTAATATAAGAATATTTATTAACGTTCTTCTCTTTTTCTTTATTGTAGGAATGGATCTTTCAGCCCCAATGGCACATCTCTTGGAGGTAATTTTGAAGGGTGGAGAGGAAATTTTTTTAATAAGAATGTTATTTATGTTCTTCTTTTTCTCTTTTTTGTAGAAACGGACTTTTCGGTACTGACTTGAAGGTAATTTCAAAGGGTGGAAGGGTTTTTATTAACTTTTTAATATAAGAACGTTTATTAATGTTCTTCTTTTTCTCTTTATTGTATGAACGGATCTTTTGGTACCAATGGCATGTCTCTTAAAGGTAATTTTGAAGGGTGAAGGGGGGGAATTTTTTTAACTTTAAATATAAGAACATTTATTATCGCCGTTTTCAAAATGGTGCGATCTACAATCACATGATGATGTGTTAAAAGTCACGCGAATTTTATAGTTTTTTGCGAACTCTCTTTAAAATTTATAATAAACGTTGCGAATTCTTTTTGCAGTTATAGACTATGGGTCTTATACTTGCTATATTTTGAGTTTCATAGACCTAAAATAGTTCTTTACCTTCGAATTCTCAAAAATATTACCTTTAATAAAACGAATTCCCGCGAATTTTCGCGAATTTTTTTATGTTCTCTTTT
>QKYT01000182.1:0-10368 GCA_003550305.1 Glomus cerebriforme | reverse complement strand
TTTAATATTGAGAAACATTACTAAACATTTCTTTTCCTTCTATTTTTTAGGCTGCAAATTTATTTTATTTTTGATTAGGAACAATTCGAGATGTTTCTTTCTTGTTTTAGGGATAACAAGATGCCCTTGAACTTGTAAATGAAAGGGATATACNTTCCTAATGTTCCTATNTTTGCTTTCTTTTTTAAGGATGNAGTGGGATGCAACAGAANCGTAATGTTATTAATGTTTCTTTTTGTTTTTTTTTATAGCAACAAATTCTTGGATTAAATGGTAAGTTTGAAGCATGAAATAAAATGACGATATCTATCATCTATATAAAGAATGTTTCAATAATCTTCGTCGAAAATAATATAACTTATGATGATAAATCTGGATATTTCAAGATATATTTAAGTGTAGCCATTGAATCGACAGATATCATTCGAACAGCAAGAAATTTTTATAGTAATGAGTAGTTTAGTAACATAGTTATTTCTTCTGAAGAAGATGATTGGTATGGAAAGGTACTATATATCGATGATTTTTATTAATGAAAATTTTTCTGTAAGTTTTCACTGAAAATGATAAAAATCCAATAAATCTCATTTTATTATGATGGTATAATAATATCGATGAAATATATAAATGTCCAAGACTTTGGCTAACTGATCAATATACATGCGTCTATTTAGATTCAGTAGATATGATAGTTCACATTATATCAAGAAGAAATTGTGAAAATGAATATTTCGTTAATTGATATATTTTTTAAAACATATTCAATAAATAACTGCATTGTCAATTATTATTGTGATATTTATCTGAATCAAAATTAATCACGAGTTTAGTTGACAATGCAGTTATTTATTGAATATTATCACAACAATAATTAACGATGCAGTTATTTATTGAATATTATCACAATGATAATTGACAATGCAGTTATTTAAATATTATCACTATAATATCACAGATATTTATCGGTATTTATCTGAATGCATTGATTATCAATATTTTTATCATGATAAATAACGATAAAGAGATATATATCACTATTACCAAATTTATTTATCGCACCCGCTATAAAATGTTAAATATCGCCTTATATANAATCANGTNATATCACATNACTTCAAAAATNTNANTTTAATTCAAATGCAAACNGCAATAAAATATAAAATAATTTTCTTTTATTAATATATATTAATACAATGTCAATATCATTAAGACATTAACTATAAACAATTAACAATTTACATTAGGCATTTTCCTTGTTAGAACATTTAGGTACATAATGTCCCATTTTATGACATAAACCACATCTACGTCCACTAACTTCATTTTCCTTTTCTCCACTATTAACTTGTTAACTATTGCTGGTGCTTCCTACTTTGTTATGTACTTCATTAAATGCTTTCAATCGTTTAGTAGGAGGTCCATTATTCGCCACACTTCCTTAATAGATTCTCTTGAAATGGAGTTTAATAATGCATTCAAATATGATTGGCGAAAATCATAATAATCTTCAGAAATATTGAATTCTTCAATGTTCTGATCGTTAAATGCATCTTCATTATATACCGTTTGATCCTAAAATNAATAAATATAATAATGTTAGTTAAATGATTCCTAATACAGAACTACACTTTTTCCCCTAACCAACTTTCCTAACCCTAACCCAATGCTACTTTAAGCCCATATTTTTTTCTCCTAACCCACTTTCCTAACCCTAACCCAACGCTAATTAAGCCCACATTTTTTTTTCTAACCCACTTTCCTAACTCTAACCCAACGCTACTTTAAGCCCATGTTTTTTTCTTCTAACCCACTTTCCTAACCCTAACCCAACGCTAATTAAGCCCACGTTTTTTTTTCTAACCCACTTTCCTAACCCTAACCCAACACCACTCCAAACCCATATTACCAAACTTTATACATACCAGGGAAAGAAATGTAAGAAAAGGAGCTGTATGACAGCAGGAAAATGTAAAAGGATATCTAAAACGCGTAACGCGTGAGAAAGTTTAAAGGAGACGTGTCTTAGTAGCTTAGTAATTGATCTACAATATGTAAAATATACCGCAGTAGTAACCGCAGTAGTAGAGCGATAGCATCGCACATGCTATATATAAATTATCTCTATCACTATATATTCCCCGAAAAAATTTTCTGATGTATTTTAAAGCCTATTCTTAGTAAATTTCATTAATAAAAGACAATGCATCTAAAGCTAAAACTCTAGCATTAAGAACAGTTTGTTTTAAAATAACCCATACTTTATGTTGTTTTGTCTAATAGTAAAAAAGTTGTTAATATTTTAATTTTGTTACATAGGTGATAATTAATAATAATAGAATATACTTAATAATAATGTATAAAAATAATGCACAAGAATAAAGTTTTTTAATAGAACAATAAAATAAGTTATTAGATTTTTTTAACAATTTTAAAAATAAATCAAAAAAAATTAAAATAAATAAAGAAATTATTCAAATTTTATTTATAAAGGAATATTTCTTTTTTTATACTTTTTTACAAACAACTAAATTTTTTCCAAATAATTTTTTTTTAATTTTAAAATTCTAAATATGTTTCATTCATACCATTTAAACCATATAAGACCAGTTTAATATCATATCATCTAAACAGATTTTTTAATTTGACAAAGAAAAAGTCAAAATAATGAATATTATTTAACATATAGAAGGAGTTGCCACAACTAATCTATTCATTTGAATTAAAATTAACTGATACTTTAATACTTCAAGATTTACAGGCTAATAATGGAGAAATCTTATTAGAAATTATTATATAAATATTTGTTTTATCATTAAATTTGTTTATTAAGTTTCAAATATTTATTCTAACTGTTTTAACTGAACATTACTTCTAATTGATTGATATTTATAATTTTGTTCTTTATCATAACAAAGTTTCTAAATAAGATTTACATAAATGCATAAAGAAGCTTTTGCTGACTTTGCCTACCATCTTGATCTTCTTAAGGACATTTTCCAGTACTATGTTAAATGTATTGAACATCTCAAAGGTATTGTGACTGTCAATCCTTCTTTTAACAGATCCCCACATGATAGCTTGAGCAGTGTAAGCTGTTGATGTATCCGAATTTGTAGTAGATCAGCAAAATAATGTTGATACCAAGTCAATGGAGGATAAGATAATAGATGATTGTTTGCTTAAGCAAACACCGATGCCAGAGGTGTTACCAGAGATAACTGATGTACACGATATTTGCTGAAAGCAAATCCAGAGTAATCTATCAAAATCATCTAAACTATTAATATTCATTAATTAATGAAAAGAAAAAAGACAGGGAAAGAAATTAGGAAAAGTGAGCAGAGTCACCAGAAACAGGGAGGTTAGCAAAAATATGATCAACTAAGTTATGGATAGTGGAGTACAAATCATTGACTATAGAAGCATCAATGGTATTAGCATGACTTTAATATGAGAAAGACCAGCGTTTGAGATAACAGGTGATGATAAATCTACGAGATCAGAAGCGGTATGAAAGGACGTCACCAGAGTCGTGCATAGTGACGTCAGGAGATACCAAAAGGAAAGAGGGAACAGAAGGTGGTAAAGATGCAACAGAATCATCTGTAATCCCCTTGATTTTCCTATTCTTACTGGTGTGCAATATAATTTTTTGGACTATTTTTCGTATAATGAAAATTTTAACCCTTATTCCCCCAATAACCCTTATGAATTTATTACTCTGGCCACTCAAAATATTCAAGGTGGTCTCTCTGATCCTCTTATTCTTCATGACATCTTACAATCCTGTTCGTCAAAGAACATTCATTTACTCACTCTTAGCGACACTTGTATTCTCACTTCTAACCCTTCTAAACTTCTCTCACAACCTATTGCTTTGTACAATTCTCAATTCTTTACCAACTTCCCAGATTGTCATCTCACTGGCTGGTAGACTTCTCACTCAAATATGTACACTGGTGGTGTTGGTTTCCTCACCTCCAATATATTTACTTCACATGTCCAGAAGTGTGTCCAATGGAAGTCTAGTATTATCTATTTGGATATCTTTTTCCCTAGCATCAAACTCCAAATTATCAATGCTTATCTTCTTCCTTACTCTTTAGCAAATAAAGATGAGCTTCTTTCTACTATACAGGAGTTTCATTCTATATTTCATGATGCTTCCCATTTGAATCTTAAACTTATTTTGATGGGTAATCTTAATTTTAATTCTGAAACCATTTCATCTTCTCCATCATCTCATTTTCATAAATTATACAATTACCTCAATAATTTTCATTTCGTTGAATTTCCTACGGCCCATAATTCTATACAGATTCCTACGTATTTTCACAACCCTAATAATTTCCTTTTCTCCAGTTCATGATTAGATCATATCATATAATTGTCCTCTTTGCAATCTGACTTATGTCAAACTGAAGTCTGGAATACTTCATTATCATTCCATTCTTGATGGTCATCAATTACCTTTCTCCTCATTGTTCACAAATACCATTTTCTCTGCGACTCTTTTACATCATTCACAAGTCAGTTTTGTTTTTAATTACAATTCTATAGTTTCTGATACTTGGTTACATTTTACTGACCTTACTGAAGCTAAATATAATTCTTACCACCACCCGATTTATTTTCTCATATTGAACCTCTTTGGTCTTTTATTTACCAAATTATTTTAAACTCAACGCACCATTGTTTACCCAAAAAGAAAGTTTCTAACACTTTTTGTGTTGCTTACCCTGCCCATTGACAAATTGTTTTCCTCTTTTTTCACTATTTCTCATGTTATTCATATGTTTAAAGTTCCTGCTATTTGTTTTGATCTACTTTTTTCTAAAAAGATTTTTCTTTTGTAAACAGATCACTTTGTTCTATTACTAATATTATTTCGTCCCTTAATTCTTTGGTCCCAGAATCTTCTTTCCCTTTATCTTCTTTTCCAAGAACAATTACTTTTCAAATAGTCATGACATTCTATCTAACCTTTTTTTTATCTTTAAAACGGTTGGTTAAGTCTCTTCTCAAAGTTAAATTACAGGAATTTTAATTTTCCCAGATTGAAGATTTTTCAGATAAGCATATCTGTAATTTTGACTTGAACAAACATGATTTTATTTCTTCTGCTTTGCAACATTCTTGTCGGTGCATTACTTTAGATCGTGTTCTTGTTCGCTTCCCATCATCTTGTTACTAGTCTGGCGGATATTAATGCTGCCATTGTTTCTCATTTTCAGAACTTTATTCGTACTCCTATTTCTCATTATGATCATTTATCCTCCTTTCCGGTTACATGGCGTTCTTGCTACTCTCTCCTTCCAGATGTCAATTCTGACATTTATCAGTTTCTTTATTTTCCGATCTTCCAAAATAAATTTTGCACTGTGATTGTCTTACTTTCTTGTGAAAAGGCTTCTGGCCTCTTATGAGATGCTAAAACATTGTGGCCCTTTACTGCTCAAACTCATATCATTATGTCTTGAAACAGGTTCTATTTCTCAAGACTGGCGGCTTGCCTCTATATATCCCATTCCTAAGCCTTAGGAATGGGAGTATAAACTTCTCAATACCCATCCTATTACCCTTTTGGAAACACTCTGTAAAGCCATTGTTAGGGTTTTTACCAACCGTCTTTCTCATATCCTTGTCTGTCATCAGGTTTTTCAAGATAATAATTTTGCGAGCCTTCCAGAATGCTCATGCAAGAAACCTATTCTTACTCTGGAATCTCTTATCCATGATGCTAAGTTTCATAAGAAACCCTTATCCTCTCCCAAGATATTAGCAAAGTTTTCAATTCTATCGATTTGTGAATACTTCATTTGGCTTTACTCCATTTGAGAATTTCTGAATTAGCTATTAAATTCATTATTTTCTTGTTTACCAGCCATCTTAACTCTGTTCTCATGCCATTTGGTCCTTCTAATGCATACCGGATTAAAATTGGTATAGACTAAGGTGAAATCATTTCTCCGCTCTTCTAGGTTATTTATTTAGACCCCTTGCTCACAGCACTTAATGCTTCTGCTTCTTCTCCTTATGAACTATCTGTTTCTAAGTTGACTCTATTTTCTTGTATTCCTTCTATAATGATTCTATTTATTTTTTGAATCTCACTTATATGGATGATTCTACCCTTATTTCCTCCTCTTTTGATGACTTAGCTAAACTTTTAAGCATTATGAAAGAATTTTATTATTTAAATAATACATCTGCTAATCAAACGTTATTTTAATCATATTTCTAATTCTGTACTATTACTCTTATTCTCCCTTCTTTTTCATTCCGATTTCTTAGCATCTGGTTTAACCTTCACCTTAAATCCTCATTTATTTATTCACAACTTAAGCAGGATTATGCTACCTTTAACAAAGTTATTCAGTTTAAACGTCTTTTTCCTGCTCAATTAACATATTTACATAATATTATTTTACTTCCTAAAGTTTCCTATTGTTCTCAAGTTACCTTTATTTTTCTGACTAAAGCTTCTGCTATATTATGTCTCCCTTTAAACGATTATTTAAAAATAAATTTAATTACCGTACACTTTTCCTGATGTAGCACTATTTTCTTTCAAATATTTTAAACTTTTTTTTTCACCATGATCTTTTGAAACAAACAGATGCTGATTTTTTTTCAGGCCTCAATTTCACTTCTGTTCTTTCAAAGATTTTACAGATCCATATTGCTTTTTTACAAGATGCTCTATGGACCTCCCTTTCTCCACTTTCAATCAATAATTGGTCTCCCTGATCATCTTTTCCCAATTCCTGACATGATTTTATTTTTAATATTTTATGGCATCTCCACCTTAAATCATTTTGCCTTTGACGTTGTTTCTTTGTTTTCTTTGCTTTTTCCTATTGTGGGTGGTTCTGTTCCTATTTATAATATTTTAAAATCTTTTCACCCTAAATGTCTTTTTTCTTTCTGCAACAAATCTATATTATTTCTTTCACAATTACTTTCATATGATAGTATTTATATGATGGATTGGAATGAGCTTTCTTATAGGTATTCTTTTTGCTATCACGCTATTCTGTCTAATTGGTATACTTTTGTGACCTCCAAGATTTGTGTAGATTCTTCTCGTTCCTGTCATCTCCATTCTGAATTTATTATAGATGATATTAGTGATTTTGATATTTCCTATCAAACCATTCCCTTTAATCGTCCTAATAAACATTTTGGCTTTCATTGAATTGCTAATTGGCTCCTTCGTTCTTCCTGTATCTCTTTTGGTTATATTTTTAAATTTATTTCTAGGTCTCATACCGCTTTAATTGACCATTGGATTCCTGTTCCTTCTTCTAATTCTTCCCACTCTCCTGTATTTCAATTATTGATTCTTCAGCAATGTCCGGATTGCTTTTTGAATTGTTATTCGCATACTTCCTTGACGCCTTCTCATCAGAAGAAATTAGGCCTCATTTATTGTTCTTTTCCTATCAATTTATTTTTCACAGTGATATTGCCTACTGTTTCCAAATATAGATTGAAGCATTTGGATTCGATGTCTTTCAAAATCTCTATCAAGACTGTTGCTTCACAACTCTCTTCTTTATCTTCCAAACTTTTTATCTCCCTGAATTTTGACAGGATCTTACCTCCCGGCCTTAGTAAATTCTTCTCATTTTACTAAGATCCTTTCCAACATTTATTACTTTTATATAGATGGCTCTTTTAAGCTCATTGGAGACTTCTCATGCCTTGCTTATGCTTGGACTCAATCATCATCTCCTGACAACCTTATACTTAATAGTTTTGTGTTTTCCATTTCTTATTCTGTTGCCACTTCTTTGGTTTCAGAACTAGCTCCTTTGATTCTGATTTGTTCTATTGTCCCTTGTGATGCGCATCTTTATATACTGTATATACGAATTCCTCCTTAGTTGTTAATGGTATTACTTCTTTAACTACCGTTTCATCCTCAATAAAGATGACACTGCAATTATTTTTACAAATCTGCAATATTGCAGAATTTTGAATCGAATTGCGCATAGTAATCCGCAATTCCGCAATTCCAATCACGTGATTCATATAAATTACAAAATCGCAAATTACTTGAGATCTAGTGATTAGATTTTGATGAAATTTATATCATTCGAATCCCTCATTAAGACGAATCGAATGGTATAAATATCGAATTTCTAACATCAATATTGGCAGAGATACAACTACACAAACATTTAACAAATTTTGGAAATGAAATATTGATCCAATGATTGGATTTTAATAAACTTTATATCATTCTATACCATTTGATTCGTCTCAATGAGAGAATTCGAATGGTAGTAATTTTAACTTTCTAACATCAATATTGACAGAGATAAAACAGATAAACATTTAACAAAGTTTGGAAATGAAACGTGATCCAATGATTGGATATCAATTAATTTATGCCATTCAATTCGTCACAATGAGAGGATTCGAATGGTAGTAATTTCATCATTCTAGCATCAATATTGGCAGAGTTTTTTTTTTTTTAGTAAATTCAAACTTTTTATTAAGTTTAAGGCAAGAAAAAGAACCCAATGATCTTGTCAAGTGCTAACTCTAATACATAATACATAAAAATAAAACTAATCATATACTACATAATAAAGGATTTGCTAGCAAGACTTACCCAAACATATACTTCACAATGAGCGGTATAGCCCAGGCCGATCAGCCATTTCTAAATGATACCTCCCCTAAGGACATTCCTAATCACAACAGATAACCTCATTCAAGTCTATCCTGAAATTAGATGCATGAAGATTCTATAAAATTAATGAATTGTCTACTGATATTGCATATCTCGAAACAAATTTTAACCAACTTGTTCCTTTCATATTTTGAACACACTTTTTAATATTTTTGGCATTGTCTGTTGTGATAGTGAATACTTTATCACAGATTCCCCATTGATTTAATACATATTCTAAAGTATCTTTGATATGAACTGCATTATGAGAATATCTAATATAAGTAATATCAAGTGTAAGTTCACATAAAGTAAATAATTGGTCAAAATATGAGCATGTTATTCCAAGATAACCTTGACGATTACGTGCTGTCCAAAGGTCCATCATTAAAGAAACATATGTTGCATGTATCAGTAATTGTTTTAATTGAGAAAAAAAATAATGAAATGCATCATAAATAATTTTTTTACAGTTTCTTGAGAAAGGCATTATAAATTAGGGTTGGTAAAGTAACCGTTACTTATAAATTTGGTTAATTAACCAGTTAATTAATGATTAATTAACGGTTAATTAACCTATAAGTAACGTATATATATTAACTATATATAATTTAAAATACAGTACATAAATAGTATATTATAATTTATTGAAAATTTAAAATAAACTTTATTTTATTTATTCTTTATTTAAATTAATTACATTTGATTCAAATCCAATTATACTATTATTATCAGAATTATTATCTTCATTATTAATATTAATGATTATCTGTTATTAAATTATAAACTATAATTTATAAATTATAACTATCAATTTATAAATTAAATCACATGACTTAAATTCTTACATTTTTATTGGTTAATTAAAAGTAACGGTTAATTAACCATTTTAGACTAATTATAAGTAACATAATTAACGGTTAATTAACCGTGGTTAATTAACGCCCATTCCTATTATAAATACAGGATCGAGTTCTTGGATAAAATGCCTTAATGCCTCACTTTTTACTATACATAAAGGTTGTGAATCTGAAATTATCCAATCTACCAAAAATTGCCTCAATTCTCTTTGTCATTGTTCACTATGTTTTTTTTTTTTCATTGTTGATTCACCTTCCTCAGATAACTAAATTCAAAATAAAGTTTAAAGAAAAAAATGAATTAAGTGTAATGAAATTAGTAATACAAATATTATATAATCATGATTAATGCAAGATTAATGTGTAACATTATTTTTCATGTATCTAACCTTTTCCATTTGTGATATATTATGCTTTAAACGCAAATGAGATATGGCATTACCAGTGGATGAATCTTTTCGTGAATATTCTTTACCACAAATGGCTGATGAAGAAGTTTCTCTAACTTGACATTGCATAACTAAATAAGTTTTCCTTTCTTTACCTTCTTCTTTAACTTCACCTTCTCCTATTTTTTCTTTANTAACTTCTTTGAAATACTGCCATACCCAACTAGTTTGTCTTTTAGGTTTAATAATCTTAAAATTACTTTCTTCAATAGACATTATTGAAGTTATCACTCTTTTCAAATTAGTGCGCCCATCCTGATCATGTAACCACGTGATAATCGAGCTAGATTTTCCAATTTCCCAACGAACCTTTCTAATAAAACTTTTCACCAGCTTTGATTTCTTACAATTGCTTAAGGATTTCATAAACCTTTTA